>CM076409.1:15107093-15250563 GCA_038363315.1 Mugilogobius chulae
CATATGGGATGACTTAAGCATGTTTTTGACTTAAAATAATCAGGAAAGGGGAGCGTTAAGCTGGAGCCTGCGCCCTCACACCGTTCATATTCATAAAACCCTGACCCGGGGAACACTGGACCGCTCCCTGAGCCACACATTCCCCAGAATCAAACCAGATACATGCAGTTTTTTGTCTGTTCGGTGCAACCCAAAGCTGAAAAATGTAGATAGAATAATCCAGTTTCTGCGTGCAGCTCCACAGACAGTGGCGGCCAAAGAGGGAAGCACAATGACAATAGGTGTGTTCAAGATGGTCAAGACGGTGCAGTCGGCTCGAGCCGGTAAGGGGGGGTCGGGGGCTACGTCAGGGCTACGTAGGCCCCGGTAATCTCGAGAGAGCAATCCGGCTCGAGTCGACTTGACAAATAGTTGAGGCGAGGAAAGAGCAACTGCTCCCGGCTTCACCGCCTCGATGACTACAAATCAAGATGCATGATGGGAAATGTAGTGCGGTGACTGACAACTGATTGGCTTTGATCAAACGTGACGCGCTTCAGTTCCTCCTCCTCTGTCTTTATGTATTTGTGACTTTTATAACATCACACGTGTTTAACATGAGTCAGAAAAGACGCAGGATGTTGTACATCACACCAGGCAACACTAATATATGATCCTGATGAGCTGAACGTCATTTTTACAAAGGCAAATCTAAAGTGTGCCAACTTTATCATGAGCTCTTTAGTCTTTGCTCTGGTGATGTGTGAGTGAGTTTGTGATGCGTGAGGGAAGCAGAATCCATTTACAACGTTGTAGGTAGTTTTATTCAGTGCAACACTTCAAACAACGCGAGAGCTCCGTGAGTCTGTGAGATCTGAAGCTGCCTCGTTGCTCTCGGACTCCAACAAGTGTCCAAGTGAATCTCCTCGTCTTTGCCTCAGCCGCCTGCTCTCGTCTGCAATCCAGGCAGAGATTTTCGCATCTTGAACACACCTATTGACCAACATGATCATACTACGCCACTTAGCAGCGGCGCTCCTTCCGCCGCTTTTTCACAATAAAACGCCGTTCGGCGCTCTCGTAGTGGCGCTTCGTCAAAATAAAACGCCGCTTTTTTACGCCGTACGCCGTATAAATATATTCATTCAAATGCTAATGAGTTCCTCCATGTATCTTGTTCAACCAATAAGAGTATCCTTTTTCAGCCAATCAGCACTAAGAAAGCGAGCCAACAGCAATCGCTCACTGATTGTTGTCATAGACCCGTGACTTGTACGTGCTCCGAGATTCTGCTGTCAGTGAGATGGAAGCTACTGTCCACAGCTCAGAGTAAGTGGCATTAACAAATAACTGTTTTATCACAGAAAAGAGGTGATGAGCTACTGTCATTGTTCTGTATTAAAAATAATGTTCACTATTCGCCTTGATAGCATTTAGCACATTGCTAACATTAGCCCCATGTGATTGCTGCAGGGGTGTTGCACTGTCACTCAAACTGCTTGACTTTAGTTGTCTGAGTTGTGTGTGAAATGTAGTAAAGCAGCTTGGGGGAACCCTGGGTGTTTTATGTTTTAAGGAGCTCTATAGAATGGGTGTGACTGTGAGAAATGCAAATGTAGTGTGTTTACAGAGGTATAATGTTATTATTATTATGAGTTAGACAACTTGATTTTTATATATATTTTTTAATTCATGCTAGGTGTGTGGAGATGAAAGGGCAGCCAGAAGACTGGCTCCGCCTCAGTCCGCCTCCGACGACAGCCTCAGAGGCTCTGTCTTTTTTGGCCTTATACGTTGTGGTTTTGAGCTGGCAGACTGTTACAAACCTCTCACAACACTACGCGCTTTAGCGGGACGTCCTGCACAAGGATGTGCAGAGTCACACGGACAGAAGCCTCTGCACATGATTATGGATTATGGATTTACACTTTGAAGATTTTGTGATTCATGACCATAGATTTTTGTGAACATTGTCATGTGAAGGCTCCGTGGGAACAACGAGAATCAAGAGAAAAGGGTAGGCTACATCAGTGAGCATCTATTAAATTCTCTCTTTCCCTTCCTCTTCGTTTTTATTTCTCCCAGCTCACACAGAGGCATCGTGGACAGGGTTCTAAACACTCATATGCTGTCACACTGTCACTGTCTGTGTCAAACTCTCACAGTCACTGCGGTTACATGATCAGGGAAATCAGACTAGGCTAGAAAACCGGACTCTACTTGGTTTTCCCCTCAAACCGGTTGGACCAGTTTTGCTCCTGTTTACATGTGAGAGAGTAAACCCATTACCCTGGAGAGACTGGTCCTGCTGTGTCAGATTCACTACTGCAGGATTGAGGCTGTAATTTGTTGAATTACTTTAACATTGTTAATGTTGTTTATTTTTATTAACTGTTTGTAAAACTGTTTGTAAATAACAGATTTTTTTCTGGAACATGTGGACCGTTTTAAACATGTAGAACAGTGTTAAAACATGAAGTTAAATGTGTGAGCCACTTTGTGCAAGGCACGTTATACTTCTAAAATTCTTACTTTATTGTTGGAATGTGCTGTGGACAGGGGTTGTGAGCTGCTCAGTTGCATTTGTCCAGCTGCAGACCGATTGTCTGTTTACATGAGTCTGAAATCAGACTACAATCGGTCGGGACCACGTGCGCCAAACTGGTTTTCCGAAAACCGGTTTACGGCTCCTCAATAGGTCTGCCGGTTTACATGTGCTTTGGAAAACCAGTTTAAATCGGACTAGGCTAGTTATTCCAGTTTTCCTGGTCTCCATGTAAACGCCCTGAGTGACTGTCACTCCACATTGGGGACATGATGCAAGACTCATAGAAAACAACAGAGCGTTTCAATGCGCATCGGCTTTAATTACGAAGATGTAACTTTGAAATCAGACCGTTCGGCTCTCCAGCGATTCATAAGCTCAATATAAAACAAATACTTTCACCGCGCATCATGGCCAGTAGAGTTAAAGCTTTCAATGTAAACACGGACTCACCTCTTCTTTACGTCCTTCACACGTCCCTGTCTAAAGTCCCGCTCTGGTCCCGATGTACAATCACAAGTCAGCTGTCCTATCTTCCTCCTCCATCTCTCTGTCCTGAAGAAGCTGCATTATAATCTCTTGCTTCAAAACGTGTGCATCGGATGTCCATCAGTGTTTACTGTGAGAAGCAGGACCCGCAGCAGCACAGCTAACCTGCATGTCCATCCATCCATCCACTTTATTTATAAAGCACATTTTATAAACAGGACTGTTTCCCAAAGTGCTGCACAAAGAAATAATTTAAAAATATGTACAAAAGCATACAAAATTAACAACTATAATACCAAAAGTAAATACAACAACTAAAAAAAACATAAAACCATATCACTAGATAAAAACTAAGCTAAAAATAAATAAATAAAAAAAATAAAATTAATAAAAAAAAATAATAAAAGACAACAGGGGACCACACAACTCACGCGGTGTTAAAAGCCAGAGAGTAAAAGTGGGTCTTAAGACGAGACTTAAAACACTCTACGGTGGGAGCAGATCGAACATGGAGGGGCAGAGCGTTCCAGAGCTTAGGACCAGCTACAGAAAACGCTCTGTCCCCTCTGGTTTTAAGTCTCGTCTTAGGCACCACAAATTGGAGCCGGCTCTCGGACCTCAGAGCGCGCGCAGGTGTGTACATTTGGATGAGGTCCGAGATGTAAGGAGGTGCCAGTCCATTCAAAGCTTTAAAAACAAACAATAAAATCTTAAAATCAATTCTAAAATTAACAGGAAGCCAGTGCAAAGATGCAAAAATTGGAGTAATGTGCTCATGTGTTTTGGTTCCTGTTAAAAGTCGTGCCGCGGAGTTCTGGACTAACTGTAAGCGAGAAAGCGCGTGCTGTGAGATGCCAGTATAAAGAGCATTACAGTAGTCCAGGCATGAAGAAATAAAAGCGTGCACGACTTGTTCAAAATGTCTAAATGTTAAAAATGGTTTAACTTTAGCTAAAAGATGAAGATGATAAAAGCCTGATTTAACAACTGTGCCTACGTACAAGCCCGTATGGTCTACGCACATACTCATAAAACTACTGTTTTATGTATTTCGCGGATAGGGACAAGGGACTCGTTTTCTGCTACAGAGAGTATGAAATGTAGAAGCATTTCGATGCTATTGGCAGCTAGCTTAGCGGTGACTCACGTTAGCGTACAGTATTTTTTTTTTTTTTTTACCGTACCGGCCCCAATCAGAAGATCGAATTAGAGAAGTTTGGGAACGCGAGGATTTGGAGTGGAGCACAAGGGATTCACTTTTAGCAAGCTATTCAGAGCAGCGAGAGACCCTTTTGGAAGCGGCGGTTGAGGAGGCGAGGAGGGCGAGGAGTACGGAGCTGGATAGAGCGGTTGAGATTGCTACCAGCTGATGTAAAAGGGATACTAAAAAGTTTAATGAGAATGTGGTTGGAATAGTGAGAACCAGGATGGAAGAAGGACTGGGGGAGGAGGGGAGGGATCCAAAAAGAAGGAAGGGAGGGGAGGAAGAGGAGCAAATGGAGACCTCAAGTTCCTCCTCCTTGCTGGCACCCTTCCAGGAGCAGATAAATTCTCCCGGGGTGTCGGACCGCCTGGCGAGTGTCTCCTTGGTCGCAGATTTGGATGATGGCATCATGTCGCAGGTAGGGAGCGATATTATGGATCTGCCTGACGATGTTTTGGAGGAATTGTTAAGAGAAGAGCTACAAAGGGAAAGGCTGGTGGCACAGGGTGGGCAACACAAACCACGGGGATTACCACAGCAGCAGAAAGCACAGGGGCCACCACAGCAGGGGAAGGCACAAGGGGCACCACAACGGTCACCACAACAGCAGAGGGGTGTCTAGGGAGTGGCCTGGGGTGGCACGTGCTACCCCTGAAATTTGATTGGCCACCCTAGGTGCCACCCCACCCAGAGGTGGAGCTTTGATTGGAGCAGAATACAAAGCAGACGGTGCTGGGTGTTATGACTGAGGGTGACCAGCAGTCGGCACTGTTACTTTTTTTCAGAGGTTTGTTAACGGATGTGTTTAAGTGTTGGTGGAGTACAGGAAAGCTGAAAGATGGGTTTGTTTGCACCTTGGAATTCATCTTTAAGAGAGGGACAACTTGTGTCAAACATTCACAAGTGCATAATAATGGACTCTAGAAGATCGCTATACAGAGGATGAATGAACTGTGTTGGATTCACCTGATGATTAAACATGGAAACAGCAAGTTGTAGCCTACAGCAAGTTATTATATCTGATGAAAGCGCAACAGCGGTGAGTGAAACAATGGGATTAAGACGAGTGTATTCAAATGAAGTGGAGTCAGGATAATAAGAGCCTGATAAGAGCAGAGTAGGCTATTACTTCATCGATAACATATCTAATTGTGTTCAGTTGTTCTGATGTGCTTGTTGTAGTCCCCTTGGCTCGTGTTTTCTCATGTGGTTGTGTCGATCCGTTTTCATGTGTTATGATGCTGGATGTAGAAGTGGAGACGAGTTAGTTCTTATGTTGCTGCGCTCTCATAAACAGTCCACAAACAGAGGATCTGTTCCGTTGCTGCTAGCGCTTTAAATACAAGGAAGTGAGCTCTTCTGTACGGATAGCGAGACAGAGACGAGTCTGAGCTGTGTATGGGTTTTTAAATCGTTCAAAAAGACCCAGTAATCACGCAGATATGACTCGTTAAAGACTTCAAACCGATAGAGAGAATCAGCGGCGATGCGCGAACTTACACACGTGTTTGTTATGTTTACTTTGAAAACGTAAAAAAACAAGCTTGTTTCACTTCTCATTGTGTAATTAGTGAGCACTGAGCTGGTTTTAACCAGGACTATCCCAGAATTAGACCAGGTTTTCATCAGGACTGAAAATGTTAGTTACTATAGTTAACTATAGTTCTATGAGTAGATAAAGCTAAAACCCTGAGCTTGGGTTTTATTAATTTCTGTTCATCCTAAACAAGATGAAATAACATTCTGATCCTAAAAATATCCAAACTGATGAACACTGGTAATATAATTATGTAAAACTGAGTTTATTCATCAAACTACAAATTACAAATTATTTTTAATATAATTTTGTGCTAAAAAGCATCTAAGCCAAAACACCACAAAATGTGCAGAATTGTACACTCTACAAAATGAAGAACCTTAAATACACCTAAAAAAAAATCATCTTTTGCAGAAAAACAGGTAAAAATAGCTCAATATTGAACTTTGTGTGTATTTAATTTAATTGACCTTTATTTAACCAGGGAAGTCCCACTGAGATTCAGAATCTCTTTTGCAGGGGAGCCCTGGGGGAAGGGTCAGGGGAGGCATTAATGGACATGTTTTTAGTTTTTGTAAAATGCAAGGATGCGATTAAAAATTGTAATCACTGCCCAGCTCTAATAATAATATTAATAATAGTGGCTAGGTCCTATTTGTGAAAGATAATCTCTTCTCACCTGACCTACCTGGTAAAATATTTAATGAATAAATAAATAGGTCAGTTAAATACATTGTGATAAAAGATGTGTATGTGTATGAATACAATAAATTAGTATCAAATACAAAATATAAGGGGTCAAATCTTATCTCTTCCTAAAGGTGCACTGTGTAACCTTTTCATAACAAATTGACTTTAGCAAATGCCTTTGTCTTTGTTAAATGGTTACTAACTAAATAATAAAAATGTGTATATTTGTTTCCACTGTAAGTTGACTTGTATTGCCACACAATGTTTTTTTTTTTGGCCTGTAGGAGGGACTCTTTTTGTATGTTTACTTGGAAAAGATCTTTTTGCTGTATTTTTTCATATTGGGGCATAAGCCTGTATATTCCCATTGGGAATGTCACAATGCATTCAATTAAATTCAAAAGACTTTATTTATCCCCAAGGGGCCAACGTAAAGTTTTACCTTTCTGTTTCTATTGAATTGTGTAGTCAACTTTTCACCTCCAAAAAGTTTCACTGTGCACCTTTAAAATGATAGATTGAGTGTTGTGAGATTCATTCTTTAGGGAAATGTATTTATCATTTATCATCACAGTGCCCAGAGTTATCACTGACAAACAGAAAACCCTGATATTTCTAAATTTGAACAGTTGAGCTGTGTCAATAATGCACTTTTCTGTGCCCAAGAGCTCTTAAAATGCTCCAGAATGCAGGAAATAATGTCTTTTAGTTCAAAAATTTGCTGGGGGAGGGCCCCCAGACCCCCCACTCCACAGGTGCTCACCCCCCTTTAAAAAAAAAAACTGGACCATGTTAGCAGTATTGTAGGTTTACAGGACCAAGTCATAATGGTTGTGTGGATAACAGTTAAATGTTTTGCAGTTTTAGTGATCTTCCTTGCATTTATAAATTGTTTTGTAGGCCAGGGGCTTCATGGGCACGAATTGCCACAATATTATACTAAATTTACTATAGACTTGCAATTTCTGAGTGCCACCCTTGCCATGCTTGGTGCTCCACTAGGGCCACCCCTGTAAAAAATGTCTAGACACGCCACTGCACAACAGCAACACAGAGCACATGAGACACCAACAGCCACCACAACAACAGAGGAAGACGCAGGAGCAGCAGGGGAGGACGGGAAAGAGAGAACATGGGATACTGCAGGGAGAAGGAGCTGGGGTGGAGGCAGGCAGAGAGAGAGGGAAGATATCTATGAAAACGTGCCACCCGAGCGAGGGGAGAAAATTTGAGAGGACCTTCAAACCAGTGAGACCGATATTAATTTTGGGAAGCTCCAATGTAGGCAGGGTACCTCCAATCGAAGACAGCCGTTTTCAGATGGAAGTGTTTCCGGGGACGAGACTCCAGCACGTGACCAGCCTGCTAAGCCGCGTAGAGGTAGCTCCACAGGTACAGAGGTCCTGTTGAACTTTGGCCTCAACGATAGGGATAAGGGCGATGAAGAGCAGTTAGAAAGACAAGTGAATAACAGTAACAACAAATCAGCGGCACTTGTGTGATGCAACAGGCGACGTGCGTCTGACGTCAGGTTTAGTATCTGCTCGGCTCGACTTGGCCCTGGGGTAAAGCAGGTACTAAAAAAGTACCTGGTCGGAGGGATCAGCCCCAAATGGAAAAGCTCCGCACCAGGGCTAAGCCGCGCTGAGTAGAGTAGAGTAGGGCCATTCAGGTACTAATGGAAAAGCCCTATTTGTGCGGTGGCACGACTGATCTAAAAGCCTGACACGTCCAGGCACGTGACGCGCGGCCTCTAAGTTGAATTCGTTTGCAATTTTTTTGTATTTCGTTAGGACAATGTATAAAGTTTTTTTATTGTAAATTGTAGGTTTAGATTTGTCTCTTCTATTTTCTTGGGTAAATAAATATATTTTGTTAATGGTCTTATTTTTCTTTAATTTAGTTTTTAACTTTAAATAGGCACAGAGGGCTATTTGTAGTTAATTTTAAATAGAATTTGGACACCCTTTGTATCAGTTTTATTTTTATTTATTTTTTTTTATGTACGCCTCACCTCAGAACCAAACAGGCTGTTCACGTGGGACACACGTCACACTTGACTCTAGCTTTTATAAATGATGTGACCAAGCAGACGAAGACACCCGGAGCTTGTAAGAAGTTGGACTGTTTTGAGAATGAGCAGGAGAAGACATGAGCGCACGAGGACGCTGTGGAGATCCGTGAGAAATCTGGTTCCAAACGCACAGAGGTATAAAAGCGGCATATTTATGACTGAAAACTATTGGAACACAGAGCCAGACTGGAGCAGGACGAACAGCCAACACAAGGACCCAGAAATATGCTTGAGAAGAGGCAAACAGTGGCCCTTATAAGCTGGTCTCATAACAGGACGTCAGGTAAGCCTTTTTTTTTTTTTGGCCAAAAGGTTAAGTAAATATTACTCAACTCATGACAGATTTTTTTAATTTTCTAACTAAAAAAATCTTCAAGTCATTCAGGCGAGACTTTGCAGTGTTGTCACCAGTGCAGACGGAAAAGTCCAGCCTTTTTGACTCATGTAGCAAAAACTTGATTAAAATGCCATTAAACATCATTGTCCAATCAGAGGAGCTTATTTTCTCCTGCCAGTGCATAGTCCCGCCTCTTTTGGATTGATCTCAGCCTCAACTCATGACAGATTTTTTCCTAATTTGAATATGTATATTTTTCAGAAGTCCCAATAAAATAGTCTATGTTGCAGTTTAGACGTATATATTTACAACAACTCAAATCCAGATGAACATTCTTAATTCAAGTCATTCAGGCGAGACTTTGCAGTGTTGTCACCAGTGCAGACGGAAAAGTCCAGCCTTTTTGACTCATGTAGTAAAAACACAAATTGCTCAACCCTGCTCATTCCTTCAGTGCAAATGTTTGTATTTTGTCAGCAGGTTTAGGCCTGGTGTTGCTCAATGGCCCTGGATGTGTGTGTGTGTGTGTGTGTGTGTGGAGCACATGGAACACTGGGTCCCTCTGTCCCTGACGTAGGAAAACTCCAAAAGTCCTGGGGCTTGTGAAACTCTGAAGGCTTAAAAGGCCAAGCTACACAAAGTGAGAGCAATGGAAAAACAGAAGCACCAGGAACAAGATGAAGGTAGGACGCTTGTTTGTGTTTTCATTTAAGGCAGCAGGGACCGGCTGACACGTGTAGCACCAGTAACAACAACATAAAATGCATTCAACGGATTATTTTTTACTCTCGAGTGTTTGAACTGGATAAACATGACTCTATATTTTCATTGTAAAGTAAAAGGAAGTAGGGATAAACTTGAAAATAAAAATGAAATACATTTTAAAAGATCCTCTGGGGCCCAGTAGCAGATGGCCCGCGGCCCGGTTTTGGGCCCTGGACCGGCGTTGGGGACCCCTGATTTAAGGGAATGACGGCTCCAATGAGTAAAGGAATCCTATGTAAGATTTTGATTTAAAACTAAAAAAATATATATCTTTACTGAAAGTTTTTGCTCTTCTTAATTTGAAATTCAACGCTCGGGTAACACCATGATGTTTCCATTTGGTGTTATCCAATCAGAAAGCCTCACTCACTTATGAAACTGACTTTTTCTGCTGGACCATGACAAAGAATCAAGTTGAAGAAGTAAATGAATCAATTTTTTTGTTGTTGCAAGAACAAGCTTTGGAGGGCACCAGACCCCACTTTGGGAACCACTGCTCTGAATGTATCTGGATTATAATGAACAGTAAAGATTTGAGTTCTTTGATGCAGATCCTGGCCAATAAGAGAGTAAAACAGCTGAAAGTAAAAGAGTATTTGAGCTTTATTGAAGCTTCTGATGATCACATGACACGACCCTGCACAGACACGGACCTGTCCTAACACCTCTTCATTGTGTTTGTCAGTGTGACTCTGCAGCAGTGGTGTCAGTGTGGCTCCTCCTTCTGTCTCCTGTTCGGTAAGACACAACACTCCAACATCCCACGTCTCCACACGGGACAGTTCAGTCTCTGTCCTGTTCATGAGACACATTACAATGAACACTGTTCATTTGTGTTGTTGTGAACCGTAGGTGCCTCTGTACATAAAAAACCCAAAACTTGTTTTACACATTTTCATCATTAATGAGACTTAGTCACTTTAGTAAAACATGAACAAAAAAGTTTTTTAACCAGATTAACCGCTTCAACACAGTTGAATGTTCAAATGAATATTTGTCCTGATTTCAGTTGGAAATCTAACCTGAGCTAACGATGAGTACATTTGTATTATACTGTATGAGACAGGCTCACTTTCTTTGGTGGAAGAGTCCCTGTGATGACTCTGTTGTGCAGTTGTGCAGTCGTGACGTTACAGTTTGTAGTAAAAGTAAAAGCAGGGGCGGCTCGTCATTAGGGCGATAGGTGCGACGCACCGCCAACAAAAAGAGGAAAAAATGAGCGAGGTGTGTAGTTAAAGTTGATCAAAACCGATTAAAACTTGATTAAAATGCCATTAAACATCATTGTCCAATCAGAGGAGCTTATTTTCTCCTGCCGGTGCATAGTCCCGCCTCTTTTGGTGCGATCTCAGCCTGACTTCAAATTACACCCGCTGCTTCCATTGAATCCAATGTAAGAACGTTTTTTTTCTAAGTTTCAGCCTCACAATGCAAACTAATGGGGCTCGCGGTGCTTGCCTCTCCGCTGAGCCGACACGTAAGTCTGCGTGACGACGCAAGGCACGTTCACCTGTCAGTCAAACGGAGAGCGCGGCTAGTGCTAGTCCAACTCGGAATATTCGTCACCAAAACAAGTCGTTTACAACAACTACGACCCCCAAGACTAAATCTAAGCATCAGACACATTACAACAGAAGGTGGGAGATGTATTATCGTGTATTTTTTGCCAAGTTAGAATCAGAGTTGTATATTTTCTGTTCTTGTTTTCAATCATGTCATCCATGTCCATGTTTACTGTGGCTCTTAGGCTGGTTTTATTGTCTTAAATATTAACAAATAGACATGTTATTATAAGCCTGCTTAAGCATATTACTGATCTAGATCTTTATTTTATGGTTTTATTGACATAAGTTGGCCACATGCCATTTGATTACACGTCAATGCCACCTAGTGGTGTAAAATGAGATTATATTGATTGATTAGACAATATAATATAATTGTGGGCATTGGGTTTTGATAACTGGCGATGTATTGACCAAAGCACCCCCAAAGAAATGAGTCAGGAGCCGCCACTGAGTAAAAGTTGAAAAGTAGAAGTGGAAGTGAGTAATAAACTGAATGGTCTGTCATAAAAGACTTCAGTTGTCACCACAGTGTTTTCAAAAGTCATAATTGTGAATAAGGTATTTAGTAATCTGAAGAAGTGACTGTCTGTGTGCTCCATGGTTGGACCTGAGCTGCAGATGGATCTTGACTGAATCTAAAGTAGCTTGTTTGCTGTTATGTTGCAGAGCTGAGGCGCCGGTGTCCTGTCGCTGGTCTGACTACGGCCCCTGGTCCTTGTGTGACCCCTGCTCCAGCACCAAGGTCGGTAGAGACGGTGATTCAGAGCAGAGTGTGCACGGAGCTCTGAAGATCATTTAGCTTTATTATACAAGTATTCATTATTAAAGCTGTTTGTACACATTGTTTCTGAAAACGGTGAAGCCTAATTTGTTTGCTGAAATACACAAAAGTATTCCTCAGAATTGAAAAAGAAAAGTATTTAGAAGGACCTAAGCTAGTACTGGGCAGACCTAGAGCTGTCATGTTTGCACCAGGTCACACTGTCCCCACACTGTTCCAGGTGCGCACTCGTCACATCCAGGTGTTTGCTCAGTTCGGAGGAGCCCTGTGTCCCGGGACGTCCTTCGATGTCCAGCCCTGCTCCACTCACAAACAGTGCCCCCTGCAGGACGGATGTGGAGGGCGTTTCCGCTGCTCATCAGGTAACAGCAGAGACACAGCTGAGGCAGATGCTTATATGTTTTCATTTCAATTTATGTTTAAGATAAAATCTCGTTATTAGGAGATTTTTTTTATATTAAGAGATGTATATTTTTAGTAGGAGATGGAACGCCTCATCATTTAGAGGGCTAACATACAGCATTACAGGACAACGGAGCACTGTCGTTTGTAGAGCCCAAAATGACAAAAACTTGTCCCTGAAAAATGGTTGAAATGTTTTTTAAAAGGATTGATTTAGCAAACATCAGCGTTAGAAAAGTGAAAGAGTCCTGCACTTGCTAACCTTAACCATAACAAGCCGAATGTTTAGTTTGGGACGTGTGTTTTAGGCCGGTGCATCCGCACTGAGCTGCTGTGTAACGGAGACCAGGACTGTGAGGACGGACTGGACGAGGCTCGCTGTGAGGACTCCCACTACGCCTGTGACACCCAAAAGACCCCGCCCAACTCGGAGCTGAGCGGCAGAGGGTCAGCGCAACCCCCCACACGCACACCCACACGGAGCCACAAATCCACTTTTCACTTCAGTTAACCGGCTTAAAAATACTCTGGTCTTGACTTGGACTTCCAAAAATGTTTTTCTTTTTGTCAGACAGGAGCGTTTCTTTAGCTGCTTTACATGTTTCAGCTTCTTCCTGCAGCCTTCCTCAGGACTAGTCTCTCTGTGAGGTCTGGGCCTCGTATTAAGACTGTTGCAGATGATTATTATGTGAGTAAAGAGCAACAGTTTCAAAGTGGTGCCGTTAAAGCTGCAACTAAAAACATTCAATCATATTGTGGAGACAGTGAATTTGTTTATTTAATAAAAATATTACATGAAATGGCATGATTTTATTTCCAAATTTCAACCTGTCTTCCTGCTTTAAAGCTGGGTTACTATAGTGCAAAAGTGAAAGTGAAAGTAGATCATCATCACTTCTTCAGCCCATGATTAATACTTAAAACATACATTCAGTTTTGACAGCAATGATCACAAACTGAAAGTGAAACTGGAGAGAGCAGCATTTGGTTCTGTCAGAAATGAAGACTTTATCATTTGGCTCAGAGAAAACACAGAGGTTTGTTTTTTTTCCTTCCAAAATGTGTTTACAATAGACTTTTGGTGGAAAAGGTGCACAAATCAAAAAGTCAGTTCCTCTAACTTTAAGTCGCGACACATCCAATAGTTGAATCTTAATAAATCTTAATAAACAGACACTTAAAGAGTCAACTCAAGAAGTGATCACCGATGGAAAAGACAGATGAGTGTTGTGTTCAGGTACAACGCTGTGACTGGACAGCTCAGAGCCTCCGTCCTGAACACGCTGAGCTTCGGAGGTCAGTGCAGAAGAGTGTTCAGCGCAGACAGCGGGACGCACTACAGACTGCCTCACAACCTGCTGCGCTACGACCTGCAGGTGCGTAAAAGAAATATCTCCCTGTCATTTAACACTCAGTGAGTTACTGCTGTATGTCCATATCAACACTCTGCAACTAAACCGTTTCACCAAAACTGTCTCCTTTCTAACACTGAGTTATTTCCAAAAGTAATTCTATACATGTCACTGTAAAAGTACATCTTTGGAAAAGCATGTTTTTGTAAAGTAAAAGCCTCTATTACACAAATCTGAGTACTTGCTTTGAGGCCTCCTGCTGGGTTTTCCTTTGTCTTTTCACACTGTGGAAGAACACAGTCTCAGTATGGTTTTGACTTTATTTCTACTGAATGGTGTGGTTGAAAGTAACTGTTGTACTTTCCTCTGGTGAAGACGATTGACTGAATAAGTGTGTTTGTCCAGGTGACTGTGGACAATGAAGAAAGTGATGAATCCTACGAGTCGTCCTGGTCCTACATGAAACACGTCCAGACCAAAGCTCTGTTCACAAACTACAAGCAAACCTTCCACCACGAGCTGTCCGAGAACAAGGTCTGGTCCACACAAGGTCCACAGACTCTGAGATCACGAGGTCCACACTCTGAGACCACAAGGTCCACACTCTGAGATCACAAGGTTCACACTCTGAGATCACAAGGTCCACACTCTGAGATCACGAGGTCCACACTCTGAGACCACAAGGTCCACACTCTGAGATCACAAGGCCCACACTCTGAGATCACAAGGTCCACACTCTGAGATCACAAGGTCCACACTCTGAGATCACAAGGTCCACACTCTGAGATCACAAGGTCCACACTCTGAGATCACAAGGTCCATACTCTGAGATCACAAGGTCCACACTCTGAGATCACAAGGTCCACACTCTGAGATCACAAGGTTCACACTCTGAGACCACAAGGTCCACACTCTGAGATCACAAGGCCCACACTCTGAGATCACAAGGTCCACACTCTGAGATCACAAGGTCCACACTCTGAGATCACAAGGTCCACACTCTGAGATCACAAGGTCCACACTCTGAGATCACAAGGTCCACACTCTGAGACCACAAGGTCCACACTCTGAGATCACAAGGCCCACACTCTGAGATCACAAGGTCCACACTCTGAGATCACAAGGTCCACACTCTGAGATCACAAGGTCCACACTCTGAGATCACAAGGCCCACACTCTGAGATCACAAGGTTCACACTCCGCACGGGGGACCTACATATACACTTCACCAGAAAACATCTGTCACCCTTTATCATTTCCCTCTAAATCATCTAAAACTGGAGTCAATTCTGAGTCTCAGAGGTTCTGATCAGAAGTGACGACTTTCTCCACAAAAAGACAAAAATCTAATTTACACTTCATTAATTTATTTATTTACTTTTTGATTAATATAAGGATTGAAAAATAACAGGATTGGTAAAGAGAAGGATTGGTAAACAGAAGGTTTGGTAAACAGAAGGATTGGTAAACAGAAGGATTGGTAAACAGAAGGATTGGTAAACAGAAGGTTTGGTAAACAGAAGGATTGGTAAACAGAAGGATTGGTAAACAGAAGGATTGGTAAACAGAAGGATTGGTAAACAGAAGGATTGGTAAACAGAAGGTTTGGTAAAGCTGGTGTTGACAGCTGAGTCCTGAATGACTCTACATTTGGCAGATTTGGGGTTTTTAAAACGGTTTTAAAATGGAGGCAGAGCCGATGCAAAGCCGATGCAAATGTCCTATTAACATTTTTGAATTTTGGGGGATTTTTGTGTGGGTAAGTTTGAAGACAAACAAACAGCTGCTTCAGAGTTTGTTTTCAGAAAGAGAAGAGGTTTAAACTCAGTTTAATTTTAAAATGAAATCAACCACCTGCTTGTCCTCAGACTGCAGAGCAGTGTTTCCCAACCAGGGTACGTGGACCCTCGGGGTACGCCTGCCCTCTCCAGGGGCTGTTAGGACACTACTGCTGTAGTCAAAGTGCACGTCTGAGGGCTTCATGAGTGTGTTCAGACGTGTGCAGGTCACTTCAGGTCCAGACAGAGCAGAAGAACAGCAGCATCACAGAGAAAAGAAACTGTCCTCACACTGTGTCCTGGGAGGAATACAAAGGTTTATTTGTCCCACAGCGGTGCAAGGACAGCAGGGAAACAAAAGCAGTGTGGTTCTGCCTGAGCTCAGAGCAGAGTATGATAGAGTTACACTTTTAAAGTTTGATCTACACTATGTGACTCTGAATATGAACAATGGCAGTACATGCACAGAATATAAAACTATAACTATGATTATGGATGAATGTAATAATCTCTGCTCAGGCCCACAGAGTGATCGTCCTGAAGAACCGTGTGGTGCTGGGACACTTCCAGAACTCGGCCCCAGCGTACCTCACTCTGTCGGAGGGTTTTTGGCGCGCTCTGGTGTCTCTGCCTCTCACCTACGACTACGCAGCCTACAGCCGCCTCCTGCACACCTACGGGACGCACTACCTGTCCGAGGGGGACCTGGGGGACAGTACACCGCCCTGCTGCAGCTCCAGAGACACGCCATGCAGTCCACCAGTGAGAGCGCAAATACACTTTTTAAATTCTCTCATTTTAAGTTCATTTCTGCTCACAAGAAATGAGAGGGATGGACACTCTGTTCATGAGAAATTACACTCTGTTCATGAAAAATAACACTCTGTTCATGAGAAATAACACTCTGTTCATGAGAAATAACACTCTGTTCATGAGAAATTACACACTGTTCATGAGAAATAACACTCTGTTCATGAGAAATAACACTTTGCTCATGAGAAATAACACTGTTCATGAGAAATAACACTTTGTTCATGAGAAATAACACTGTTCATGAGAAATAACACTGTTCATGAGAAATAACACTGTTCATGAGAAATTACACTCTGTTCATGAGAAATAACACTTTGTTCATGAGAAATAACACTGTTCATGAGAAATAACACTTTGTTCATGAGAAATAACACTTTGTTCATGAGAAATAACACTGTTCATGAGAATAACACTTTGTTCATGAGAAATAACACTGTTCATGAGAAATAACACTGTTCATGAGAAATAACACTCTGTTCATGAGAATGCCTGGGACAGTGCCTGGGCCAGTGCCTGGGACAGTGCCTGGGACAGTGCCTGGGCCAGTGCCTGGGCCAGTGCCTGGGACAGTGCCTGGGCCAGTGCCTGGGACAGTGCCTGGGCCAATGCCTGGGACAGTGCCTGGGCCAGTGCCTGGGCCAGTGCCTGGGCCAGTGCCTGGGACAGTGCCTGGGCCAGTGCCTGGGCCAGTGCCTGGGACAGTGCCTGGGACAGTGCCTGGCTGTTTGGACTGCCACACACCTGTTCAAATGTCCAGCTGCTCCAAAACTTGCTCCTTGTGTTTGGCAGGTACCACAGACATCGAGTACCAGAGGTGTTGGAGGAAAGTGAAGCGCCGTCTGTTCAGGAAGAAAGTGACGGTGACGTGTGAGCGGCTCACGCAGGCGCTGGCCTCCGAGGACGGTCAGGCACTTTCTGTTCATGTTCACACATTCACATTTCACTTGTTAAGGCAAATATTCTTCTAATGGAACAAGACTTTTCCAACTTTCCAACTATCTCTTTCTTCTAAAATAAATAAATTGACGTAACAAAATAACCAGCATGTCAAAGCCAACCCAGATAAGGTCAGTCCATTTGAACATTTTGCTCTGGTGTGTGTGTGTGTGTGCGTGCGCGCGCAGGCTTCCAGCGCAGCAGTATGCCCATCGCGGTGAAGATCGTTGGGGGAGACGTGTCTCTGATCGCGGCCCTGTCAGTCCTGGATCTGCAGAATCCAGAACGAAATGGACAACATTATGACAACTGGGCAGCTTCTGTTCGAGACTTCCCTCAGGTCATTGAGCCCAAGGTACAGCCTGAGTCATGTTCATGTGTCTGTCACAGCAACGGTAAAGGCTCCAATTCAATGTATCTGTATGGCCCAAAATCACAACAGCAGTTATCTCTTCACGTGAGGTTGATTTAGCAAACACAATGGTCAGACAATCAAACGATGAAACATTTGGTCAAAACCAACAGAAACATTGGAAAATCAAAACAGATATTATTAGGAAACACGGGCAGATTGTTCAACTACAAATAGGCAGATGGAGAATTGTCCCAGAGCATCTCCTGTCCTTAGACCCTCCCTCTCGGCAAGGAAAAACAAACCAAAAAAACACACCGGAGGCCAAAGAGAAAGCAGGAGGAGAACCACAGAGAAGGAGAGACGTGGTGAGAGGCGGCGAGCTGGTGTGGACACAGAGTTGACCCGGGTCAGGGACAGGTCTCTCACCTACAGGCAACACTGCAGCCCTGGTAGGAATTAAACCTGGCCTGCACCGCCACAGGAGAGTGGATGTTCTTTAGAGGGAAGAATAAAATGAGATAAAACAAACCCTCTCTGTTGACTTTATCTACATTTTAAGAGCTGCCGTCACAAGAAAGAGAAGATCGAACGTTCCGTGGATGACCTGACAGTGGACGCAGTGACCCACAGACACGAGCAGTGACCCACAGACACGAGCAGTGACCCACAGACACAATCAGTGACCCACAGACACGAGCAGTGACCCACAGAACAAGCCAGTGACCCACAGACACAATCAGTGACCCACAGAAACGAGCAGTGACCCACAGAAACGAGCAGTGACCCACAGACACGAGCGGTGACCCACAGACACAATCAGTGACCCACAGACACGAGCAGTGACCCACAGACACGAGCAGTGACCCACAGACACAATCAGTGACCCACAGACACGAGCAGTGACCACAGACGACAGTGACCCACACGAGCAGTGACCCACAGACACAATCAGTGACCCACAACACGAGCAGTGACCCACAGACACGAGCAGTGACCCACAGACACGAGCGGTGACTCACAGACACGAGCAGTGACCCACAGACACGAGCGTGACCCACAGACACGAGCAGTGACCCACAGACACGAGCGGTGACCCACAGACACCGAGCAGTGACCCACAGACACGACAGTGACCCACAGACACGAGCAGTGACCCACAGACACGAGCAGTGACCCACAGACACGAGCAGTGACCCACAGACACGAGCAGTGACCCACAGACTCGAGCGTGACTCACGGACACGAGCGGTGACCACAGACACGAGCGGTGACCCACGGACACGAGCAGTGACCCACAGACACGAGCAGTGACCCACAGACACGAGCAGTGACCCACAGACCGAGCAGTGACCCAAGACACGAGCGTGACCCACAGACTCGAGCGTGACCCACAGACACGAGCAGTGACCCACAGACACAACAGTGACCACAGACACGAGCAGTGACCCACAGACTCGAGCAGTGACCCACAGACATGAGCAGTGACCCACAGACATGAGCAGTGACCCACAGACACAATCAGTGACCCACAGACTCGAGCGGGTGACTCACGGACACGAGCAGTGACAAAGATCCTCTCATGAGAACAGTTACTCAGGTCAGTGTGTGTCTCTGCAGCTGCGGCCCCTGTACGACCTGGTGAAGGAGGTGCCTGCTCAGGACTCAAGAAGTTCTACCTCCGACGGGCCCTGGAGCAGTTCCTCTCAGAGCAGGACCCCTGTCAGTGCAGACCCTGTCAGAACAACGGGACCCCTGTGCTGTCAGAGGGCCAGTGCTCCTGTGTGTGTCGACCTGGGACGTCCGGAGAAGCCTGTGAGAGCGGGGCCGTCATAGGAGACACGCCTGGTGAGACTCACGCTTCACTGTGAATCATTCTGTCTAATCATCACTGCTCCCTCAGGACTGATGCACGGCGGCTGGAGCTGCTGGTCGCTGTGGAGTCCGTGCTCCGGAGGTCAGAGGTCACGCACTCGGAGCTGCACTAACCCCGCCCCAGTGGAGGAGGGAGCCAGTGTGTGGGGCTCAGTGTGGAAAGGACGTCCTGTGAAGACCCGGACATGGAGCACCTCAGGTCTGCTCCACTCACTTATACTTTCTGCAGACAGTGTCACAGCACTCTAAATGTCAGCAGCGAGTGGCTAAAATGAATGAGAGTCAATAGAGACAAATTACAAGACTCAAAACATGACTAAAATAAACAAAAACAATGTCTGGACTGTTGCCATGACAACAGAAAAGTATTTTATCCACCTTATTCCTGGCTGATGTAAAACAGGTTATGGGCGCAACTTCCGGTATAGCATGTTTGGATTGAGAGTTGGCGGTTTTATCAGCTTTAGCGGTGTAAACAAACTTTAGAAGCGTGTCTCACTTCATTCTCCCGATGTTCACAAAAATGGCATTGCGCAGCGCGGGGACATGTTGTGCAGCTCGGGACATGTTGTGCAGGGGGTTGTGCAGCTCGGGACATGTGGGCGAATGTGGGTGGTTGTCCTAACAACCAAACAAAATTAAATATGTGGCTTAAAGAGCGTTGTGTGGAACATGGGCTGCTGACGAAGCGGGAGTGTAGCTGCCCTCCAAGGTACAGTTTCTACCAAAAAGAGGAGGAAGTCAAAAGGATGTGGCTGAAAAACCTAAATCTGAAGAAGCCACCGAAGACATTATATGTATGTTCTTTATTTTGTGGATAAAGTACCCACGGAGGATAATCCATATCCTACATTATGGTTGGGATACTCCAGAGACGCCGGGTACTCGAAGACCTGACAGCAGTGTTACACAAACAGGTAGATATGTTATACATCTCCATGGTATCTGGTTATTCCAAAAGTAACATGTAAACAATCACACGTGAACGATAACGTCACAATAGATCAGCGCTGTGTGCCAACACGGCAGATATGAACATAAAGATTATAGTTTGAACTGACCTACCTGCTGTTTGCCTTCAATTATCCCTGTACATTTGTTTAATTGTTCTGTATATTCTTAGAATATAAACCTTCAGAACTCATTTGACTTGGCTCAACGTCTGCTTTTAGATACATTAGATTGTGCCCAACCTCTTTCAACAAAACCCGACCAACCTTATTGCTATGAAGGTACTGGTGCCTCGGAGCTTTTAAGATTGTTCATAGCTTCACCATCTGCCGCAACAGAGCTGAGAAAGTAGCTAAAAATGCTACTATAGGTGATGTTCGGCCACTTTTTCAGGTCATCCTCCCATCCTTTCATTTTAGTAGGCAACGGGATTGTTATATCGCCTCGTTTAAGACATGAAAGCTGGTGTTCCCACATTTTTATGTCGTTATCGATCCAGAAAAAAACAGGAAACGCGATTGGTTCAACATTTGTAATGTAAACTAGGAATAAGGTGGATAACATTTCTGTCAAACAAACACTTCCTGGAGAAATAATTTAGCCCCAAAACTCTAAGAAACACACTGTCACACTACTTTAGCCTGGGTCAGACTGTTTCAGAGCCTCAGTACCAGTCGTGTTTGTGCTTTCATTCAGGACAGAAGTGACTTTTGGACGGTTGTGTGTTGCAGGCTGATGGAGCCTCAGTGTCTGGGTCTGTCTGTGCCTCCTCCAAAGACGTGTCCCGCTCCTCCTGCTCTCCCCAACGGCTTCGTGCTGGTCAGGCATGCTTCTTTTACTGTCACTAGCAAAGACATCCACTCAGCTCTAGATTTTAGGAGTTTTAAAAAGTCATCAAAGGCCAAATGTAGTTTAGAGCAAGTCAAATATTAAAGTAATATACTCAACATTCATCTGCCGATACACATACTGGTGTAAGTCTTCTAAAAACAAAAGAAATGTGGTCATGAAGCAGGACATCACTGACTCAGTGTAATTGTCCAGCCCTGTCTCCGCTCCAGTCCACTGTCTCCGCTCCGCCCAGTCCACTGTCTCCGCTCCAGTCCACTGTCCTCCGCTCCAGTCCACTGTCTCCGCTCCAGCCCACTGTCTCCGCTCCAGTCCACTGTCTCCGCTCCAGTCCGCTGTCTCCGCCCAGTCCACTGTCTCCCTCCAGTCCCACTGTCTCCGCTCCAGTCCACTGTCTCCGCTCCAGTCCGCTCCGCAGGGCTGCGTTGTCCTGAGGAGTTCAAAGAAGAGCATGGTGCCAAAAAAACACGAGTTTGTGAAATAAAAAGTCCTCCTTGAAGATCAAATAAACTCTATCAGGAGCACAGACGACTGTGGTTTCACCGTGATCACAACAGTAGGACGTGTTTTCTTCCTCTGCTGAGGGTAACTTACTTAGTAATTTCTGGACTATAGCCGCTACTTTTTTCACAAGCTTGAACACTGCGGCTTATAAGGCAATGCAGCAAAATTATAGATCCTCATTGACTTACTATTAACAAGTGCGGCCTATATATGTTTTTTATCATTTAACTTATTTAAATCTAGTGGGTGCGGCTTATATTCAGGTGCGCTCAATAGGGCAGAAATTACAGTACTTACTTAAGGCTCCAGCGAAGGGGGCAGCGTCCCGACCCCGTGCGTTGAGCCGACCAGAATGAAACGAGTTTTTTTCCAGTGCTGACGGTCTTGAGCCAGCTGGTCTGCTTCCTTTACAGTGACTCCAAGTTGTTGAAGGTCGACCTCGATTATGTCAAGCCATCGGGTACGGGCTTGCCTCGTGGTCTTTTCCAGCTGCGACCTTTGGGTTGAACTGGAAAATAGCTCTCGTGGGATGGTCTGGGGGAAGGCGGAGAACATGGCCGAACCAGCGGGTGCGACGTTGTGCAGCCAGGCAGGATGCTTTCGGCTGGCACGTACGGGCTCTGAGCACCTGATTGGAAACTCGCTGGGGCCACCGGATGTTTTCAATGGTTCGAAGAGCCTGCTATCAAAACCATCGATTCTAGCAGCCAGAGTCTTGTTCAGGGGCCACGTCTCTGAGCCATAGAGCAGGATAGAGAGTACGGCGGAGTTATAGATCCGGAGCTTTGTCTTGCGCGAGATGGTTGAATGTCGCCAGAGTGGTTTCCAGAGAGACTGCAAGGCTGAGGCTGCCAAGGCTCTCTCTGAGGGTAAAGAGGCTTTAAACTGTTACGAGCACAAACTCAATCACGTTGTCCTGTCCATGTGTCAGTGACATAGTCTGTAGTGAACATTCTGCTGTGTCCAGATTATCAAAGAAACTTTATGTAAAACTACAAACTTTTTGTTATCGGATCAATACAAAGTACGTGCGGAGTGATTTTACTTTGTAATTCTGTACATAGTTCATTTTCTTTTTCCTGTTTGGTGTGTTTTGATTGGCGGAGATTGACTTGGCCGGACTCGGGCGGAGAAGAAAATAGGCTTGATCTGTACTTTGGTCGTACAGCGGTGGAGAGACGGAGCTGAGGCGGAGCCCTGCGCAGCGCACACGGAGGATGTGGAACGGTCTTCATTCATTAAAACAGCTGCACAGTTGATCCGGCAGTCGGAACGGAGCGGAGATGCATGTAGTGGGATAAGCCCGTGAGTGAGGCTCCTAAAGCCCAGGTTTACAAGGGCGGAGCTAAGGAGGTCATCTGGGGTTGGGGCCCCATAACTTATTTTGTTTTTCTTTTTAACGGCCTCATGACTTTTCAATTATAGTAAAAAAAATCACATAAAAATATCACATCTAAAACACCAAAATGCAGTAAATTGCATTGAATTAACCCCCCCCCCCCTTTCCTGTAAGAGTAGCCTAAATCCAGTTCTCACTTGTGCAAACTTCAACCTCAACAACCTGACTGTAGGAAATATAAAAGTAACAACAGCCTTATTCTCAGTTTGAAATTAGTTTTTAGTCAAGTCATTTTGAACCTCAGTGTGTTCAAAATCCTGCGTCTGTGTCCAGAGCCCCAAAGACATGTACCTGCTGGGAGACAGAGTGGAGTTCTCCTGTATCCACGGCTACCACCTCCAGGGCGGCGCCGTCAGCACATGCACAGAGCAGCAGAAGTGGAGCACAGAGAGGAGACGCTGTGAAGGTCAGTCTGGACACGCTCACACAGAGAAGACAGTTGTCTCAGGACGAGGACAGTCTGCACACCTCAGGACTTCACACAGAGGAGACAGTCTGCACACGCTCAGGACGTTCACACAGAGTCAGGACGTTCACACAGAGAAGACAGTCTGCACACGCTCAGGACGTTCACACAGAGAAGACAGGACGTTCACACAGAGACAGGACGTTCACACAGAGAAGACAGTCTGCACACGCTCAGGACGTTCACACAGAGAAGACAGTCTGCACACACTCAGGACGTTCACACAGAGAAGACAGTCTGCACACACTCAGGACGTTCACACAGAGAAGACAGTCTGCACACGCTCAGGACGTTCACACAGAGACAGGACGTTCACACAGAGACAGGACGTTCACACAGAGAAGACAGTCTGCACACGCTCAGGACGTTCACACAGAGAAGACAGGACGTACACACAGAGACAGGACGTTCACACAGAGAAGACAGGACGTTCACACAGAGACAGGACGTTCACACAGAGAAGACAGGACGTTCACACAGAGGAGACAGGACGTTCACACAGAGGAGACAGGACGTTCACACAGAGACAGGACGTTCACACAGAGAAGACAGGACGTTCACACAGAGACAGGACGTTCACACAGAGACAGGACGTTCACACAGAAGACAGGACGACACAGACGAGACAGTCTGCACACACTCAGGACGTTCACTTGATGACGACAGGATGTGTAGAACGAACATGATTTGTCTCCCTCAGTGTCGGCGTGCTCGGCTCCAGAGCTCCAGACTCACGTCACCGTCTCGCCCCTGAAGCAGAGCTACGAGATGGGGGAGAGCGTGTCCCTGTCCTGTCCCCCGGGCCTACACTTGGACGGAGAAGTGTCCCAGAGCATGTGCAGCTCCAGTCTGCAGTGGTCCCCGTCGCCCGAGCACACGCGCTGTCAAACAGGTAGGAAGACACTGACGCTGAGCCAGATCCCACGACTTCTCTCTTACTTAGGGAGAAGAAATCAACATGATTCTTCTTAGACATTACTTCAGATCCCGAGACACAAGTGCAGTAGTTGTGAATTAATCTGATGACTCATTTTGAATGACTTTTGTAATACCAAACACTTTAAACATGTCGCCCAACTGCAGCTAAACCTCAGCATTATCGTCCAAACCTCAAATCTGCACAAACTAGTGTCATTGAGGCCCTGACTGCAACCTCCAAATAAACATCCAGGCTCTGATGTTCCTCTGTGCAGAGCTTTTTCTCACTGATGATTACAGCCAATACAAAGGCCAAAAGTACAAAGCCTCTGACAAACAAACAAACAAACAAAGCCTCAGACCGAGTGTTAGACTCTCTTGTACATGAGTGTGAGCTGTGACCTTTGCCCTCAGCCTCCACAGCGCCCCCTGCTCCCTCGGGACTGAAGTGTGCGCCGTGGCAGAACGTGGGACGCAGAGGCTGTGTGTGTAAGACTCCTGCTCAGTGTCCGTGAGTATCACACACAACCTCACTCTTTCTCCTTATCTCATTTCAATCTCTCCCTCTTTACCCCCCTCCTCTCTCTCTCTCACTCTCTCTCTCTCTCTCTCTCCAGCCCCTCCCTCTCTCACACTCCTCACTCTCTCTCTCTCTCTCTCTCCAGCCCCTCCCTCTCTCTCTCTCTCACTCTCTCTCTCTCTCTCTCTCTCTCTCCAGCCCCTCCCTGCTCCTGTGTGCTGACCTGGGCCCGTTGAAGCGTGCTCTGGGAGTGTGCCAGCTGGGGGCGCTGCGGTGTTTGGGGCGGAGCTTCAGTCTGCTCACAGATGAGCAGTGCTCGTGGGAGGAGCCGTCGTGTGAAAGCTGTGGTCCTGGGACGCGCTGTGATGGTCAGTCCCACCTCATCATCATCACCTTCACATAACAGTCTTAGAAGTTCCATTTCGCCCTTCAGTTCAGATTAAGTGTCCCTCCATCAGTCTGAAGCATGAGCCACTTCCATTTCACTTCGAGGACACTCTTCACAGGAGGCGGGACTTTCTTAATTTAACCAATCACTGCTTTTTGGTCGTTTTGTCATCCATGAAGTAGAGAATAAACGTGTGTCAGTGATTTGTGCCGTTTGTGTGGTAAAGAACATCCCTCTGTTCTCTGATTGGACGACCGTACGTCCAGCCTGGCTGTTTGTCTCTCAGTCCAGTACTGCTCTGGTGTCAGCTTGTGTTGATGGTTTGTGCGTTTGGATGGTTGGTGATTAGTTTTCTGCCATTATACAAACTCTGGGTAGGATACTACGGTCTGTAGTTGGTCATGGAACGAGAGTCACCACTTTTGAAAACGGGAATTACCACTGAGGATTTCCACAGACTAAAAGTACTTTGGGAGATGGATTCATTGATGAGTTTGGTGATTTTTGGTGTGTGTGCATATAATGGAGTCGAGAATAGACCGTTTTTCCTGTTGTAATAAGGGCACTACATTTCAAATATGTTTATTGTTTAAAAATGTTCAACACCCCCCAGATTTAGTCAAAAAAGTAAAAAAAAAAAAAAAAAAAAAGAATCTGTGTTTTGACAGGTGTCAGTGGGGTAAAACAGGACACAAGAGTTAATCAAACATGTTTGACACTGTTTTTACTGCTCAAGTGAAAAAATCAGTTACATTCTACATTCCAGGAGTTCAGTTACATGTTTGTGATGTCATTGTTTCTGAACAGGAAGTAAATGTTTCATCCAGTGTTGAGTAAAGCTTCAATCTAATGATCTTGTTTTGTTTTAGTTAAATAAACATGTTGTTGTGTTTTTCAGAGTCCTCACATAAATGCGTTTGTGGGAGCGTGTCAAAATGCCCTCCGGACTCCACCCCCTTATGTGCCATATTTGGGGCTAGTGGAGTTGCCGTGACGACCAGCGAGTGTGAGGTGGGTGTCCGCCGGTGCAACAGAGAAACGGTTCGTGTGACCGGCGTGGAGCCCTGCCCCGAGAGCTGACTGTGATTGGCTAAATCAAGACAAGTTTCTAACATCTTCTAACATTATTAAAACGTTTAGGATTAAAACAAGAAGAAAGAAAGAAAAATAATAATCAAAGCTGAAAAATGTCTAAACTTCACCTCTTTCATGAGTGAAGAGTGCAGCTCTTCTGAGATCACACGAGACAGTCCCAAAGTGGAGCTGGCTTATCCACTGTCAGAGGTGACCTTTTAATACTTGTGTCTTTTGCTCACTTGAGGACATGTTTTATATTCAATGATTGCTTTTTTTACTTTGTTAATGAATTAAGTGTGCCAGGTGTACAGCTCTCTTGTATTTTGTTAATAAAATAAAAAACATATTTACAATGTCGTATGTCTCTTGAAGCCTATGGTTCAGTTGTACGGTTATCGCCTGGAGCAGCAGCAGCCCTCCAGCACTAAAGCCATCATGTAAGGTCTTAAATCATCGGAGGAGGGAAAAGGTGTTGGCCATTTTTTCACTTTTTGGCATAAGTTGCATCTATTCATGATAAAATGTTTAAATCTGGTTTCCATTTTTGTGTCGTTGACTTTTCACCTTCAATGTGTTAAACAGTGAATGTTTTTAAATCAGCTGTTTGTATCAGTCACCTTTTACAATGAAGAGGCGGGGCTTATCGCTGTAAAGAGGCGGGGCTTATTACTGTAAAGAGGCGGGGCTTATGACTATAAAGAGGCGGGGCTTATGACAATAAAGAGGCGGGGCTTATCACTGTAAAGAGGCGGGGCTTATAAACTTGTCAGTTCTACTTGTCTCCATTTGCTCTTCAGTGTTGGTGGACATGTTTGGGACAGATCAGTGGTTTGAGACATGTGCTGGGACATCTGGCTGCAGAGACCCCTGAGGAGGCTCGGATGTTCACCTTTACCCTTGTTCCGAATAGCCCTAATTTATAGCTCCTGGTTCCTAGCTCCTGGTTCCTAGCTCCTGGTTCCTAGCTCCTGGTTCCTAGCTCCTGGTTCCTAGCTCCTGGTTCCTAGCTCCTGGTTCCTAGCCTCTAGCTCCTTATTTGAGTAAGTCATGACGAGGTCATAAGAGTAAGACAGCTGAGAGAAGAGGCCTTAGCTCTGTTTAGTGAATCTGAACGTCCTAACCAGCGACTCTACAGCTGTTTATGAAAAACTACAACATCCACCAGCGGACTACAAAACACACACCAACATGAACAAGAGAGTTACAGAAACAACACATTTGTTCATGAATCTGCTGCTGTTCAATAAAAATACTGTAATAAACCTCAGACTGAGACATCTTTGTGACAAGTTTAAACGTGAAGCTTCAACAACACTTTTCTGTACAAACAGTAGGTCTATATATGCACAGGACAGGTAAGAATAACTATAACAGACTCACCGTCATCAGTCTGTGAGAGAAAGGACAAATATATTCCAGTAAATTCTTCTTTGCCTGCTCCCTTCTCCCTTCTCCCCGCTGTAGCAGACTGTAGCAAATGAGTCTGTGGCTTTAAGTTTTGTTTCTTCACACGTAAATAGTGTTAGTGATGCGGTAATACATTTAGTGAAGGCAATGTGGCACTAAAACCTTATATTTTCAAAGTTCATAAAGTTTGTTTTATGTAATGTGTGTCTAAAGTCTGAGGCAGTAAAACTGTTCATTCACAGATCATATATTGTCATAAATGTTCATTCATTTGCAAAGCGATCTGTGCAGTGCATTGTGGGATGTCCACGAACTCCTTACCTTCAGTAAGTTAGCATCAGAGGTTTCTGTGCTAAAGGAGCCAAGATAGTTAGCATAGTGGCTTCTAGCTCCTAACTGCTCAATCCGAACAGCTCTTAACATGGCCCTGGCGACGCACATCCGGTTTGGCCTGAAGTGGCTGGTGGCTATGGGACAGTTTGATGAATTCAGAAGGAGCTTTAGTCTCCAGTAGGTGGCACTATGCACTTAAAACATGATTTGTGACGCCGGTAAAGACAAAAACAAAAGGAGCGTGGATGAGACAACTTTTAGGCAAAGTAGAGACTCTCGGAGTAAGCATCATTTCTTGGAATGCAAATAAATACATTAAATAAATACTATACAAACTAGGCCAAGGGCCAAACGTGGCCCTTGAGACCAATTTGACCTGCTGATGTTTGAGTATTTATCTGATAACATTTTTTATTATTATTATAATTTTAATTTTTTTCAAATATCAAGTCCAGTCCCTTAAAACCTCATTAAAAGATTATTTCATTATAGAGCTCAGGGCAAATAAACTTTAATTATTCATTTAAGAAAGAAAATGTCTGATACTGAAGAAAAAGTTTGGGGCATCTCTGCAAAGGTGGTTGATTTGGTTACACAAGAACACAAATGCAAATAACAAGATTTTGACATGTTAAACAAGAAGAAAGTTTCATTTCTAAGACACCTATGAGTTAGTTTAAATATTAAAATGGATGAAAATGTCACGTTTCTGTAATGTATTTCGGATTGTAGTCATTTTAGTTGAATTATTTCAAAGCTCAATGTTCCAGTTTCTGCATCCCTTCAATACAACATTCACAGTATTATCTCAAAGTAGATTGATTGTTTTGCTTTAACTGCAGGAGTGCTTGTGCGTGTGGTTTGTACTATATCTATCAAAAAATAAATAAATAATAAATGTTTTAACAACTTTATAAAGGTTTGCACATTATCCTTAAAATTAAATAATAAATATACTTTGTTTTGTTCAATTAAAACAAACTCATGATAAATGATCTTTCACACAAAATGTAATCAAATAAATACTCAACCCAAAGTATCTATTCAAGGGGTCCAAGGGCCAAGTTTGGTCCTATTGGACTGTGTCGGAATCCTACTGGACTGTGTCGGAATCCTATTGGACTGTGTCAGAATCCTATTGGACTGTGTCAGAATCCTACTGGACTGTGTCGGAATCCTATTGGACTGTGTCAGAATCCTACTGGACTGTGTCGAATCCTACTGGACTGTGTCGGAATCCTACTGGACTGTGTCGGAATCCTACTGGACTGTGTCGGAATCCTACTGGACTGTGTCGGAATCCTATTGGACTGTGTCAGAATCCTACTGGACTGTGTCGGAATCCTACTGGACTGTGTCGAATCCTACTGGACTGTGTCGGAATCCTACTGGACTGTGTCGGAATCCTACTGGACTGTGTCAGAATCCTACTGGACTGTGTGGACTGTGGAATCCTACTGGACTGTGTCGGAATCCTACTGGACTGTGTCAGAATCCTACTGGACTGTGTCGGAATCCTACTGGACTGTGTATCCTATTGGACTGTGTCGGAATCCTATTGGACTGTGTCAGAATCCTATTGGACTGTGTCGGAATCCTACTGGACTTGTCGGAATCCTACTGGACTGTGTCAGAATCCTATTGGACTGTGTCAGAATCCTATTGGACTGTGTCAGAATCCTACTGGACTGTGTCGGAATCCTACTGGACTGTGTCAGAATCCTATTGGACTGTGTCGGAATCCTACTGGACTGTGTCGGAATCCTACTGGACTGTGTCGGAATCCTACTGGACTGTGTCAGAATCCTACTGGACTGTGTCAGAATCCTATTGGACTGTGTCGGAATCCTACTGGACTGTGTCAGAATCCTATTGGACTGTGTCAGAATCCATTGGACTGTGTCAGAATCTACTGGACTGTGTCAGAATCCTACTGGACTGTGTCAGAATCCTATTGGGAATACTAAATTCATCCATGGCAACAGAAAACACAACAAACAAGCTAACAGTGCTAAGTTAAATGCTAAAAACTTCAGCAAAGGTGAGCTTTCTTATTTGTGATCTATTTTTAAATGTTCGCATATTAGTTTATTATTAAAATAGATGAAAATGTTCTGATAAAGTTCTTATATGTTACAGCAGCTGTTACACTGCTTGAGTTACATCTAATCACACCAGAGGAAAACATGGGATCAAAAGGCAGGATCTGTCACCCAAAGGTAAGTTAATGCATGTTATCATCGTACTCATCGTACTTGTTGAATAGGTCTGTCAGGAGTTGTAATTTCTGAGACAGCACCTTGTCCGTTATGTCCACAAGTCTGTCCCAGATGTGTTCATCTCTCTTATTTCCAAAGTCACAGTTCTCAGGTAGCTCGTATATACTCTTGGTAAAAACATGCTATTTTGTGTGTTACGTTTGTCTGTGTATGAAGTAATCATCAAACTTTGCTATGTTTTAGTCTTTCTTATCATCCTCCCTCTCTTTTCTCCGCTTCACTGCCCATAGGTTGGTTAGTGAGCAGACTTGAACCTTGTGGTTTTCTTTGGCTACAGCGCATGGACCTCTGTTTCCACTCCGGCCATTCTCCGGGCTGGCAGACTTAAACTCCGACAGAGGATTAAGCTGGGACATCTTTGCTCGCATGAGGTTTGCGCCACTTCTGACACCATGTAGAAGAAGGTCACAGAACAGGGGCAAACAAGTGCTGGCTTTTTATTACAATGGTAGAAACTGTACGAGTGTCAAATCTCATGAGTTCATCTCACGATAGCAGATGTGTTTTATTTATTTTTATTTAACCTTTATTTTACCAGGAGGTCCCTTGAGATAATCTCTTTTTCGAGGGCACCACAGTACAGATCAGTGAAACATTCAAAACCATGATAAACATATATAAAAAGTAAAACATCCAGCTCAACAATGTATTTAAACTTTCAGTGAAGACATTTTAAAAAAGACACATAAAAGAAGTTTAGTGGAATCAGTTCAGAAGTTTTACAGATTTCTTATTGTTGTTCCAAGCCAGGGAGTCTGAGTAGGAGAACTGTTCTGCCCAGTTCAGTTTTAATCCTGGGCAACTTAAACAAAGTCACGGTGAAGAACGCGAGTTTATATTATAACCATGTTCGCTGGAGTCAGCAGCTGGCACAGGTCTGAGGCACTTTACCATTGTTGTGAGATTCATCCATTTGTCCATTAGCACTTACCGTACTTAGCCAATGTGACCATAGAGGCAGAATTAATAAAAAGTCTGTTCATGACATGGTGAATTATCACGGTATGGCGACGGTATGGCGACGGTATGGCCGTGTGATTTGACGCTACCTGCAGAGTGGCCAACATGGCGACAGAGATTCTACCGGTTCAGAGCTGCATTAAAACTTAACAAAGAGAGCGGCGAAGTGCAGGTGAACTTGCTTCTTTACTCGATGGGGTGAGAGGCGGAACCAGTATACGGCTCATTCGTGTTTCCTGCAGCTCCTGAGTCCAGGCCACATCCGAATATGACTTCACTCTCGTAATGGAAAGTTAGACGAGCACTTTGTCCCTAAGAGAAACGTTAACCATGACGCCAGTTTTCACAAGAGGAGCCAACTGTGATTGAAGAGTCAGACGAGACACTGACTGGGATGTTGAGTTTCTGGTGAATGGCAGCCCAGTGGATTTCAAAGTGCACTGGTGCTCTGTAGTAACAGAATGACTTTCAATAAGTACAAGTACAAGCCCAAGTTGGTCAAGTCCAAACCAACAGTGTACAGCCCGGGTGGTAAAGTCCGGAGTGCGGGGAAGTTCCTTGCCACAACAACTTACAAAAATCAGAAATATTAGTACTGGGATCACAGTTATCAAAAAACAATATGCAAGTAACCTGTTAGGCAAGACAATGACAAAGCACATGGGACTTGTAGCAAGAGTCAACGAGATCAAAAAGTGACTTTACAGGTGATGTGTTTGAGAAATAGGTAAAATAGAACTGACCAACGAGGCAGTTCCATACAGTGTCAGTACGCATGAAGGTTACCAGGGCCTCACCAAATGTCGAGAGCGAGCTAAGCTAACAGTGCGGTGGCTGAACATTGGACACATCACGTGCAAAGTGCAGCTATGCAGCTTTTGCAGAGAACACAAACCTACACAGAGATGTGAACCGCTGGTTACAACGCCGCTACCCAGTGGTCCGTGGCAGAGGGTTGCAGCAGACTTGTTTGAGTTGGAGGGTAAGAATTATTTGTTGCTGTTGATTATTTTTCCAGAGATATTGAGATTGTCTCCCTCGCCACAATCACAAGCAGACAAGTTATTAACAAGCTGAAGCTCATGTTCGTGAGATGGGGCATTCCGCTGGAACTTGTCAGTGACAATGGAACCCAGTTCACGTCTGCAGAGTTCCAGGACTTCAAGCAGAGGTATGGTTTTACTCACATTACCTCCAGTCCCCATTAAACCGCAGTTCAACGGTGCTGCTGAGAGAGCTGTTCAAACCGCCCGACCCCTGCTTAGCACTCATGAGTTATCGCTCAACAACAATCGCAGCAACTGGTGCAAGCCCAGCACAGCTTATGACAGGGAGACAAATCCGAACCCACTGTCCCGGTACTTGAAAAGACTCTACTGCCACGTCCAGTCAACGCAGACCAGGTCCACCAAAAGGACACTGCAGCGAAAGATTCGTACAGATTCTTTTACGATCGCAAACACCGACCACTCCCCGGAACTTTACCCTGGGACAAATGTGAGAGTGAAGATTGATGGAGAAAAAGGATGGACAACTCCTGCCACCAAGTCCAAGAAGCCGAGATCGTACATCGTGGAGATGGCAAATGGAAATGTGACACGTCGTAACAGACGTCACCTTCAGGCAGTTCCAGGGACAGAAGACTCCCCCCCTCACCACAAGACTGTAGTGCTACTCCCATCACAACTTCATCACAACCACCAGTGAGCCAGCCATCGGCAGGGCCTTCTCCTGGACCTCCAGTGAGAATGACTCCAGGGGCTGTGAGATTAGAATGCCTCTTAGCTTTAAAGACAAATGATTCCCTTTCAGGACTGAGGGCAGTCTACCACTGTGATGTCTACATTAAGTTAATGAGTAATTTAAAAAAAAAATATAATATATAAATATATATTATATACTCACCTCATATATATACTCATAACCCTCGATCACGTCTATTTTACTATATATATATATTAAATATTAATATAGTACATATTAATTAATATAATTATTATAATACTGTTCTTTATAGAAGTATAGCCTATATGCACTTGTGCCAACGTTTTACCTCTGTCATTGTTCGTGAACTTATTTCGCATTACTGCGATCTATCCTTTAGCACAAATTAGCTATGGACCCCCAGGCCGGCAAAAGAGGCCTTTCATTATGTTCTTAATTTGATAAAGTCTGTTCCTATGTCCGCTCCACCTTTTGCTACTGTTTCTTGCTGCTATATTAAACGGCATTAGTGAAAAGTATCAACTGCCATTCTTTCCTCATATATATTCATCCGTTTCAATTATATATGCAGTTTAGCTATATAAGAACATAAGCCAAAGCTGTTTTGTTTCCTGAGGCTCATGCCGATACCAGTTGAGAACCAGAGTCAGCTCCACAGTTTTTTGTAAGATACTCTCAGAACTTTTGTCTTATAACTGGTTTTCCTGTAGTTTATCACTCTTTCATTACAGTCCTAAGCAGCTTTATAATGCCAGAACTGACCCCAAGACTCAAACTCAAACTAATCAAGAGCTATAAAAATACACTAAGCTTTAATTTTGACAAGGTTTGTTTAATTTTGGAAATATTAACTGCATTCAAACATAACAATTTGATAAAGTGCAAATGTTTCAAATACATGATCAAGTGATTACCAAGAAAAAAGAAACAGAATGAATGGAAAGTCGTTCTTCCCTCCTCCCTCCCATGTTCAATAATCACCTGGCCGAGTCACNTTATATGTACATGATAAATGTTTAATCAATGAGTTTCCACTTATTGTGTAAGCTCTGACTTTTCACCTCTTGTTTTCGCCAATTCGTGTATTGACGAGGTGATAGACTTTATTAAATCGTGATGAAGGCTAGGCTTTGTAGAATCTAGATATACACCTTTCTACAATGAGAGGCGGGGTGGGTATCGCCTGTAAAGGAGGCGGGGCTATAATACTGTAAAGAGGCGGGGCTTATCAGTAGTAAGGGCGGGGCTGTAAAGAGGCGGGGCTTATACTATAAAGAGGGGGGCATGACTATAAAGAGGGCGGGGCTTATCAGGCGGGGGGCTTATGACTAAAGAGGCGGGGCTTATAAACTTGTCAGTTCTACTTGTCTCCATTTGCTCTTCAGTGTTGGTGGGACATTGTTTTGGGACAGATCATGGTTTGAGACATGTGCTGGGACATCTGAAGCTGCAAGCAGACACCCTGAGTTGAGGCTTCTGCGTAAATGCTTCTCGCTCCCTCTTTCTTCTTGTTTCGATAGACTCCTACATTCATATTGACTTCTAGCTCCTTGGTTAACTAGCTCCTGGTTCTAGAGCTCTAGGCTCCATCTATTTTGCAGTACAGTTCTGTATAATTGTGATTTTGAGGTTGTCAACGAGTAAAAGAACATACAAGCTGAGGCGGGAAGATGGGCTTATACGCCTCTTGTTTAAGTGAATCTAGAACGTCCTAGTCCAGCGACTCTAACAGCTGTTTTCATGAAAAACTGAACCACCTTCCATTTTGCAGACTACAAACACCGGCACCAACGGGTAAACAAGTGAAGAGGTTTCTTACACTGAAATGCTTGGACACACGGGACTTATCATTTCGATTCAATGTAGTGACCGAAAATACATGCTGCTGTCTACCTATGATAAAAATACACTGTATAATTTAACTCAGACTGGACTATTTGTTAAAGGTTTAAAATAATTTCACCAAAGAGGCTATTAGTTATCAACTTTTTACATTGACCATTAACAGACAGTGAGGCCTACTCTATATCTTGTTTAAAGTACAGGTCAGAATATAAATATAACTTGACTCAGGGCTGTCAATCAGTCTGGTAGCAAGAGAAAGGACAAATTCATTTTCCGGATAAGAATTGCCATTCTTTGCCTGCTCCCCACTTATACAAGCTGATAGAAGACTAGTATGCTAGGAGTATATGTGTGGCTGTTAATAGGTTGTCGTCTCTCTTTGTCACAAATAGATAAGGTCAGTTTTCAAAGAAGAAATTAGCGGTAATACATTAGTAGGGGCAAATGTCGGCACTTAAAAACTTATATTTTTCAAAGTTTCATAAGTTTGTTTTATGTAAAGTTAGTGTCCTAAAAGTTGGGAGGCAGTAAAACTGTTCATTAACAGATCATCTATGTCATAGGATGTTCATTCATTTGCTCAACAGAGAAGCAGATGCGGGATAATGGCACAAGGTGCCTTTTGGTGCGGGGTGTGGTCCACTAAGTCTTGGTCACTTACTTTCAGTAGTTGCATCAGAGGTTTGTCTGTGTTCAGTTAGGAGTAAAATTGATGTATGCGAACATGGAGGCTTCTAGTCTTGCTAACATGCTCAATCAGATCAAGCTCTTCATTTTGGTTCCTTTAGAGAGATATTGGCGACGCAGGCATTAGACTGGGAATTTTCAAAAGAGACACGAATCACCGGGTCTTAGGCTGAGTGGATGGTGGCTCTGGGGACGTCTTGATGAAATCAGAAGGAGCTTTTTTGTCTCAGATAGGATGAGCGTGATATAGAAGACGAGAACTCTAAACTGGAATTTGTGAAGCGGGGGTAAAGAGGGAAAAACAAGAAGGAGTTTCGATGGAATGATTGACAAACTTTTTAGTGCCAAAGTTTAAGAGAATACTTCACGGAAAGTCAGCATCAGGGTGTTACTTGTTTAATGCAATAAATACAATTAAACTAATACTATAAACAAGAAAAATGAATTTTGTTGCAAACCTAGAGCCAAGGCAAGCGTGGCCTTGAACAAGGAATTTGGATTTCTAGACGTGGGATGTCTGGTATGGTAGATTATTTTATACTGAAAATTATTTAATTTATTTGTAATTATTATTAATTTGATAATATATACTTATTTTTTTAAAATATAGTTAGTCCCTTAAAACCTCTATTAAGAATATCATTTTTCAAAATTTATAAGCAGTAGGGCAAATAAAACTTTAATTTTTTAAGTTTATAGGGTTGTATGGTAGAGATTTTTCAATTCAACAGCTTGATTTGCATGGTTGTTTTCTCAATGACTGCTCATACGTGTTTTTCCAGGACCAACACACTTCACTGTAACTGGGCCAAATGAGTTACTGAGGAACCTGAGGTTTGCTTTGAGCAGTTAACAGAGCCAATAGATACAGAGGTACCTCGTTTCTAATTTATTATCTATTTACGCCTCCTATGTACAGTTATTATTTTTTATAATTCTTTTTTTGTTTATCATAAGTAGAAGGCTGTTAGAAATCTATCAACTGTTTTTGACAAGATGACAACAAATATTTTTGAATCTCCATAAGGTTTTACACTTATAAGAAAGAAGAAGCTCATGATTTACTGGAGGAAGAAAAGTGTTTGGGGCATTGGGCTCGGGAGGCAGTGGTATGATTTGGTTAAATCAGACTACAATGTGCCACAAATAACAAGATTTTGAAATGGATTAAACAAGTTATAGGGAAGAGATTTTCATTGTACTTTTAGACATTCGCACTATGAGTTAGATTTAAATATTAAAATGGATGAAAAATGTCACGTTTTGTAATGCCTATTTCGGTTGTAGTCATTTTAGTTGAATTTTCCAAAGCCAAGAATTTTTATACTACTTGATACATCACTGTTCCAGTCTTTGTGATCTATAATACAAATTTTTTCCTTAGGTAACTTTTATATACAAAGTAAGATTTTCGAATTTTGGTTTCAATGCTTTTTAATGCAGCGAGTGCTTGTGCTGATGTGGCTCTTTGTACTATGTCATAATCGAGGTAAGGATAACATGGGGAAAATAATAATTGTTTTAATAACTAATTTATAAAATAGGCGGCATTTGGCACAATTATACTACATTTAATACTCACAATATACTTTGTTTTGTTAACTTAAACAACTATGAATTAAAATGATTGTCATCACAAAATTTGGTAATCAAATTTAGGACATAATCAACCATCAAAGTCAATCTAATCAGCTTGGGTTTCTAGGAGGGACCAAGTTTGGTACCTACTGGCTGTGTCGGAATCCACTGACTGTGTCGGAATCCTACTTGAACTGTGTCGGAATTAACAATCGGACTGTGGTAGAATCTACCTGTGATTATAGTGACGGAATCCTATTTCGGGACATCGAATGTCAGAATATACATGGATAACTGTGAAAGTTGAATGGGCTACTTGGAAACTGTCGCATCTTAGAATGCCTAAATTGGGACTGTGTCGGAATCTATGGACATGATGTCGGAATTTCCATGACTGTGGATGTGTGGAACTTATCTACGCTCATTCAGGGACTGTGTTCGGAAATCTTTCTATGGAACTGTGGAATGGAATCTAGTGGACTGTGTCGGAATCTATTCTATGGGCTCCTGCTCGATCGGAATCCTACTGACTGTGTTCGGAAATCCTAACCTAGGACTTGAATTGTCGCGCTTCACCTGAGCTTTGCAGGCAGTATTTTGGAGCTGTGTTGGATACCTATTCTGGACTGTAGATTTACAGAATCCTCTGGAACAGTGTGGAATCCTACATGAATTGTGTATTAGGAATCACTATTTGGGTAATGTGTGATAGGCTAATTGGTCTGTGTGGGGCCATTTCCTGATACTGGTAACAATGATTGTTTTTCGGAATCATACTGATGTGTGTGGAATGCACTAGGACTTAGAGAACTGTTGTGTCCTGGATTATTTTCCTTTGCCTATTGGCACTGTGTCAGTTTCGGGCTACTGGGAACTGTGTCGCATGCCTAATCTGGAGAACTTATAGTGATACAGAATCTCCTACTGGAACTGTGTCAGAATTATTGGATTGTGTCAGAATCGCTATGGACTGTGTCCGGATACTAAAAATCATTCCTCACTCCATGGCGAAGAAAACAAGCTAACAGTGCTAAGTTAAATGCTAAAAACTTATAGGCAATAGAGTGAGCTTTCTTCTTAGATTTATAGTGTGATCCTATATATATTGAAATGTATTAGTGCAGCTTATATTGTTTGGTATTTTTTATTAAAGGATAGGATGAGAACTGTTCTGATAAAAGTTTTATGTTACCAGGGCAGACTCTGTTACGTTTATAGGTAAGTCTATTGAGAAACATACTGTCTATGGTTATTTACTCTAATCACACCAAGACTGGAAAATATAGGGACTTTTAGGCATTAGGAAGGGATCTGTCACCCCAAAGTTAAGTTAATTGCTGTTATAATCGTATACAATGTACTGAGTTGAATAGTCTTGTCAGGAGTTCGTACATATTAATCTTGAGAGCAAAATTGTTCGTTATGTCACAAGAGTGTCCTGCAAGAATGTAGTATTAATCTGCTCTCTTATTTCAAGTCACAGTATCTAGGCGGGTAGCTGGTGTTTTAAATACTTACTTTGGTAAAAATATCCAGTCCTATAAATTATTGTGTGTTTATGTTTGTCGTGGTGTAGTAACGTAAATTATCATACTCTTGTATGTTTAGTCTTTCTTAATCTCCTCCTCTCTTTCTCCGCTTCATGCCCATAGGGTTGGTTAGTGAGCAGGACTAGAGACCTTATGGTTTTTTTTTGGACTGAAGCGCATGGACATCTGTTTCATCCGGCCATTCTCCCCTGGCTGGTCAGACTTAAACTCGACAGAGGATTTAGCTGGGACATCTTTGCTCGCATGAGGTTTGCGCACTCTTTGACACCATGCTAGAAGAAGGTCACAGAACAGGGGGCAACAAGGTGCTATGGCTTTTTGTATTACAATGGTAGAAACTGTGCCACGAGTGTCAGTGGGTGCTGGGCATAATTTTCAGGAGCTACGGGAAGAATATTTGTAATGTACCTGGGTGAATTTGCAATTTGTTCGATGATATCATTCACTTTTGTGATTTGGCAAGGTAGTTAAGTAGAAGCTATAGAGCTGCAACATGTAATAATTTGCCTTTGCAGAAAACCTAGATGTCCGGTCCCGCCAAAGTTGAAACCTATGTATTTATTTATTCTTCTTAAAGCAATATCTATTCTTCCACATCTGCATTCTTCTATACCAGCTAGTAAACTGCTTAGTTTTAGCAAGCGACGCACATGGTAAATACCGTACGGAATACAGCTTGAGCTATATCGTGCTAATAGACACTTTGGACCTTTTGTCTCATGATCCCTTTAACGCAAGAAGTGGTATCTTACAACAACCAATAAGAAGGACAGCTCATGCGTCTTTTCAGAAAAACATTAGTACGGTATCTCTTGGCAATGTTCTGACCCCAAGTAGGACTTGTTTGTGTGATTCCATATTTGTTAGATTTTTTGTAGTGGAATGCGCTCCGTCGCGCGGTGATTCGCGCATATCATCTGCGGGAAGTGTTGTTCATATAAAATTTCTAGTTACAGCGTTTTTACTTACGTGAACTCGAGGAACTTAGCAAGGTATTTTTCTTTGATCATACAGTTTTGTCGCAACGAAGCTACATGGAGAAATGTTGGAACGGGTGTTTTGGGGCTCCAAATGGGTGTCAGAGTCTTTGATTACGACGTTCGCTGTGTGGCTGATGAATCAGCATCTCTAGGCCTGTTTCCAAATTATCAATATCCACTTGTTGCTTCACCCTTTTGTGGCTTTTCGAGATTTTTTAAGCCGCGTTCTCACGTGGAGAGTGTGAGGGGTGGAAGTGCGTATAGGGCGCTGTTCCAAAATTGTCAGCAAACGGCCTTTATGAGGCCCGCCCACTTTATCACGCATTTGATTGTCTTACAAGCATTCTTAATGCCTGTGATGGACATTGGGGCACTATGCTGAAGTGTATTACACGAGTTCTATTGTTCCTGCGTGGTAGCAAAAATGAATCGATGTAGTTTAGTTTGAGGTGGTCATATGTTAGGTTGAATGTAAACTAATTGTACATTGTGTATTTTATTTTTGTTTAGTATTACTATTCATTAGATTTCAATTGTTTTTATTTGATGTTTATTTTTTATTAATGTTTTTTGTTAAAAAATATTATAATTTAATATATAAAGTTTTGTTTTGACCACTTCAGTAGTGCAAGCTTTTCTCTCTCTTATTTATTTGACAGTAATTAAAAAATTATACTAATTTAATATTTTTCTAGAAAAATCTTGTAAATGAATCAATTATTTTTTGTTATTTAATTTAAGGCTCAATATTTATTGTTTTTTTTTTTTGATGTATAATTATTGTAAATCAAAATTTTATTTTATATTATAATATACAATCATTGTAATTTTTGTACATCATGGTTATATTTTGAGTCATCTCCGTCCTGCTCTGCTTTGTTTAGGGCAAATCAGCAAAATGATTCAAACTTTAAAGTGGGGCTGTGGCGATTGTTTATATAACACATAGATGATTTTATTTTTGATAATCTATCAAGTGTAAGTGTGGACTGTTCCATTTTTTTTCGTGGCTAGTACATTTGCATTTGTCTGCTGCAACTGCCATTGTGGAAAGTGCAATCTCAATCTCGACACTTAGGTGAGGCATTTTCAGTAATTAATTTGCAAGCTGCTTCAGCAGGATGGTGATACAGTGTGTAGACTCAGTGTGGCGTATCTGTGGACACGGGACCATCATATGATGAGGCATGCAGGTTGCTTTTGAGCTTTACACTTCCTCACGTTATCACTTTGTGCCTGAGCTGTATGGGCGGGCTCGTCTCTCTCTCGTTCTCTTGTCTCATACGTCATCTCTCTCTTTTCTTTATTTTTCTTTCTCCTTCATTTCTAATCTTTCACCTCGCTCCTCTTTCACTCTCTTTTTCTCTTCAATTCGCACGGGAGGGGTCCAAAAGTCAGGCGGACATCACAACATAATCCCGGCAAGACGGTCTTCAGACTCTCCACTGATGTAGCTTCAGCACGCCTCTTGCCTGCGTGTCAACACTTCATGAAGATTTCATATGGCACGATAGCAGAATGTGTTTTATTTATTTTTATTTAACCTTTATTTTACCAGGAGGTCCCTTGAGATAATCTCTTTTTCGAGGGCACCACAGTACAGATCAGTGAAACATTCAAAACCATGATAAACATATATAAAAAAGTAAAACATCCAGCTCAACAATGATATTTACAACTTTCAGTGAAGACATTTTTAAAAAGACACATAAAAGAATTAGTGGAATCAGTTCCAGAAGTTTTACAGATTTCTTATTGTTGTTCCAAGCCCAGGGAGCTGAGTAGGAGAACTGTTCTGCCCAGTTCAGTTTTAATCCTGGGCAACTTAAACAAAAGTCACGGTGAAGAACGCGAGTTATAATATAACCACTGTTCGCTGGAGTCAGCAGCTGGCACAGGTCTGAGGCACTTTACCCATTGTTGTGAGATTCATCCCATTTGTCCATTAGCACTTACCGTACTTAGCCAATGTGACCACTAGAGGCAGAATTAATAAAAAGTCTGTTCATGACATGGTGAATTATCAACGGTATGGCGACGGTATGGCGACGGTATGGCCGTGTGATTTGACGCTACCTGCAGAGTGGCCAACATGGCGACAGAGATTCTACCGGTTCAGAGCGGCATTAAAACTTAACAAAGAGAGCGGCGAAGTGCAGGTGAACTCGCTTCTTTACTCGATGGGGTGAGAGGCGGAACCAGTATACGGCTCATTCGTGTTTCCTGCAGCTCCTGAGTCCAGGCCACATCCCGAATATGACTTCACTCTTGTAATGGAAAAGTTAGACGAGCACTTTGTCCTAAGAGAAACGTTAACCATGACGCCAGTTTTCACAAGAGGAGCCAACTGTGATTGAAGAGTCAGACCGAGACACTGACTGGGATGTTGAGTTTCTGGTGAACGGCAGCCCAGTGGATTTCAAAGTGCACTGGTGCTCTGTAGTAACAGAATGACTTTCAATAAGTACAAGTACAAGCCCAAGTTGGTCAAGTCCAAACCAACAGTGTACAGCCCGGGTGGTAAAGTCCGGAGTGCGGGGAAGTTCCTTGCCACAACAACTTACAAAAATCAGAAATATTAGTACTGGATCACAGTTATCAAAAAACAATATGCAAGTAACCTGTTAGGCAAGACAATGACAAAGCACATGGGACTTGTAGCAAGAGTCAACAAGATCAAAAAAGTGACTTTACAGGTGATGTGTTTGAGAAATAGGTAAAATAGAACTGACCAACAACGCAGTTCCATACAGTGTCAGTACGCATGAAGGTTACCAGGGCCTCACCAAATGTCGAGAGCGAGCTAAGCTAACAGTGCGGTGGCCGAACATTGGACACATCACGTGCAAAGTGCAGCTATGCAGTTTTTGCAGAGAACACAAACCTACACAGAGATGTGAACCGCTGGTTACAACGCCGCTACCCAGTGGTCCGTGGCAGAGGTGCAGCAGACTTGTTTGAGTTGGAGGGTAAGAATTATCTTGTTGCTGTTGATTATTTTTCCAGAGATATTGAGATTGTCTCCCTCGCCACAATCACAAGCAGACAAGTTATTAACAAGCTGAAGCTCATGTTCGTGAGATGGGGCATTCCGCTGGAACTTGTCAGTGACAATGGAACCCAGTTCACGTCTGCAGAGTTCCAGGACTTCAAGCAGAGGTATGGTTTTACTCACATTACCTCCAGTCCCCATTAACCGCAGTTCAACGGTGCTGCTGAGAGAGCTGTTCAAACCGCCCGACCCCTGCTTAGCACTCATGAGTTATCGCTCAACAACAATCGCAGCAACTGGTGCAAGCCCAGCACAGCTTATGACAGGGAGACAAATCCGAACCACTGTCCCGGTACTTGAAAAGACTCTACTGCCACGTCCAGTCAACGCAGACCAGGTCCACCAAAAGGACACTGCAGCGAAAGATTCGTACAGATTCTTTTACGATCGCAAACACCGACCACTCCCGGAACTTTACCCTGGGACAAATGTGAGAGTGAAGATTGATGGAGAAAAAGGATGGACAACTCCTGCCACCAAGTCCAAGAAGCCGAGATCGTACATCGTGGAGATGGCAAATGGAAATGTGACACGTCGTAACAGACGTCACCTTCAGGCAGTTCCAGGGACAGAAGACTCCCCTCACCACAAGACTGTAGTGCTACTCCCATCACAACTTCATCACAACCACCAGTGAGCCAGCCATCGGCAGGCCTTCTCCTGGACCTCCAGTGAGAATGACTCCAGGGGCTGTGAGATTAGAATGCCTCTTAGCTTTAAAGACAAATGATTCCCTTTCAGGACTGAGGGCAGTCTACCACTGTGATGTCCTACATTATTTAAAGTTAATGTAAAAAAAAAAAATATATATATATATATATATATATATATATATAATATATATATATATTATATATATTATATATATATATATATATATACTGTTTGTAGTATAGCTAAAGTTGTGCAATGTTTACTTTGTTTTCTGAGATCCATTTGCACTTACCGTACCTAGCAAATGTGACCCCCAGGGGCAGAGCTTTACAGTCATTGTCTTAATGAAAAGTCTGTTCATGTCCGCTCCAGCTGCACTGTGTTCTGTGCAATAAACGCAGTTGTGAAAGTTACAACGCCAGTCTTTCCTCATATCATGACACCCATTATGGCTTTAGATATAGAAATAAGCCAAAGCTGTTGTCTTCTGAGGCTCAGCGAAGGCCAGGAGACCAGAGCAGCTCACAGTGTTTGTAATGAGACCTCATGAACTGTGCTAAACTGTGTCCGTGAGTTTATTCACTTTCATTACAGTGTGCAGCCAGCTTAAAGCAGAACTGACCAAGACTCAACTCAAACTGAATCAAGAGGCAAAAACACAAGCTTATGGTGAAAGGTGGTTTAATGTTTTGGAATAACTGCATCAACAACATGAAAGTGCAAGTGCAATGACAAGTGAAGCAAGAAAAACAACAGAAATGAATGAAGTCGTTCGTCTCAGTGCAAAACGGGCCGAGTCATTTGTCCAACCTTTGATGAAGCATAAACAGGACTGAAAATCAGCCAGGCCTTACTGTGGCTTTTGGACAAAAATGAGCCGCTGAGTGCTTTGCTTCAATGGCTGAAAAAAACATGTGACTGTTGTGACCAATCAGAGTCAGAGGTGGAAAGTACAAAATAAAAGTTTCTGTACTTGACTAGATTTTACAGGGAATACTTCGACTTCACGACGTCTGTAAGTATTTTTAATCCTAAAAGTTCCGTTTTCAGCTGAGTACTTTGACATAAGAAGGTTTTTGCTCAGACTTTTACCTGTGTGAGAGTCATTTTTCTCTCTTAAATTGTCTGCCATTACTAGACTTTGGAGATATTTCAGTGATTTTTGTTACAAACCTTAGTTTGATCTACATTTTCAAAAAAAATATATATTTTTTTTTATTTAAATTTTGCTGAGCCCACAGTCATGTCTTGTCACTGTAATCAACTTGACAGTGAGTTAGTTTATTTTTTGTTTTTTCAAACTTTTTGTTGCTTATATCAAAACTGTAAACACACAAAAAAGTCTGAAAGAAAAAAACACAGTTCTTTTGTACACCGTCAAAAACAGTGGATGCTAATATTTGAAGAGCTTAAGTTGAACAAAATAGAGTAGCTCATCTTAACCTTAAACTCACCCTTAAACCTGAAGACTGTTTTCTTCTCATGTCCCTGTGATGGATCCTGTGCTTCTACAGTCTGTCTGTTTCAGGGGCTTTAAAGCGAACCCTGGCTATAATCACATGTTTACCCTAAAACTCTTATAATATCATCACTTATATAAATACAGGATAAATACCTTGAAAGTATTTGTAGTTTTATTTAAATAGTGTTTTAAAGAAATACCTGGAGACTGCCATTTTGCTTTGGGTATGACATCAAATGGTTGTCTGTGTCTGGTGGTTGTCAAGGTAACAGCCTAAGGAGCAACTATGGTAGGAGCAACCAAGGCAACAACAAAAAGCAACCATTTGACATCATCAACCCAGAATGCATTGCACCTGGACAATATGGCTGCTGCCAATGGCTTCAAACAATGACAATTTTATAAAAAATAGTAAGAGGTTAGATATATGTTTGCAATTTATTTTAGTAAACATGGCCAGAACTAGCATTTAAGCCATATTTATCTCCATAGTCAGGGATCCTTTAAATGAAAGTCCTGTCCTGATGCCTCTCAGCATCAGTAAAACCTTTGCCTGACGAAGCCCAAGCGTCACTTCACCAAATACAAGTCATTAAAGTGAGGGGTTTTTTTTTTGGTCATGTTTGGATGAGCTTTAAGCACGCCGTCTCCTCCACACCTGCCAGTATGATTATTATACAGTATGTGAGCAGAAAAAACTGTTCCAAACTGGGTGATGAGACTCCACACGTGTTGCAGAGGAGGTGGTGGGGCCCTCGTCACTCACAGGGGCCGTCAGTGAAGTGCAGCTGGTGTTTGGCACAGCGCATGGCGGCCAGAGCACACAGACTCATGGAGCGGCTGGTCTGGAGCACGATGATGTGAACACAGAAGGTCTGAGGAGCGTCTGACGGACAGTCCCGGATCTTCTTACACTCACACTTCTTGGATGCTGCCCCACACACAAACAGACACACAGGGCATTCACCAGTCAGCACAGCACACGAGAAATCAGGATCGAGCTGATTAGTTAAAAAGCAGTGTGTACTACATATATACATACATACTGTACACATACATACATACATACATACATACATACATACATACAGTACATACATACTTACATGAATGAAACCTTTATTGCCCCAAGGGGAATTTGTCTTGCACACAAAGAGCACAGGGGATACAGAAATCAATAGTAAAAATACAACACATAAAACACAAATAGATTAAATGTTAAGCATAGTCTATTATAAAACATCTACATCAGAGTTTGTTGAGAACTGGATACTTCGTGGACAAAGATTGACATACAGTACATACATACTTACATACATACATACATACATACATACATACATACTTACATACATACATACATACTTACATACAGTACATACTTACATACAGTACATACATACATACATACATACATACATACATACATACATACATACATACTTACATACAGTACATACATACATACTTACATACATACTACATACATACATACTTACATACAGTACATACATACATACATACATACTTACATACATACTTACATACAGTACATACATACATACATACATACATACATACATACTTACATACATACTTACATACATACATACTTACATACAGTACATACATACATACATACATACATACATACATACATACATACATACATACATACATACTTACATACATACATACTTACATACATACATACATACATACATACATACATACATACATACATACATACAGTACATACATACATACATACATACATACATACATACATTACATACATACATACATACATACATACATACATACATACATACATACATACATACATACTACATACATACATACATACATACATACATACATACATACATACTTACATACAGTACATACATACATATATACATATACATAGATATATACATACATACACACATACATACAGGACTAAACTTGGCACTGACCTGTGCACTTCTCCCAGTCGTAGCACGTGTCCAGGTCACAGGGCTGATGGACCGAGCTCTTTTCCGCCATTTTAGCTCTGAAGCGGGCCCAGTCCACTTTGGCCGAGTCCAGGTCGTCACACGGGCCGTCCGAGAGGTAGACGAGGGGGTCACCATGGCAACGGCCCGTGTGGAAGGAGCACAGAGACATGTGTACGGGAGAGTCCGCCTCAGTGTTCAGGACGCACACACTGGCTGCATACGGCCTGACAAAGAGCACAACACACACATTTAATACAGGAGCGTCCAACTCAACTGTTCACAGACGGACTCATAATGGCTCTACATGTTTGGAGTATTGAGTGAAAGCGTCATCTTTCTACGAAGCTGTTTATGTTCAAATTGCCATCATTGAGTTTTTACAATGACTAGAGAGAGTGTAGCCATCAGGGCCGGTCCCTGCAATAGACCTTGTGCACGTTAGCATATGCTAGTTCCGGTTGTTACCGCGACTCAGGGTCCTTTGTTTCCGGTGTGCTTGACGGCTTGTTTATTACGTCGTAGGAGTCGCGTTCGAAAATTAGATTTTCCCAAACAACTTGCGAAAATGGAAAACGTTATGATATAGCACTAACGTTATTTTTTGGAAAACGCACATTTTCTCGATTAATTTAGTGTTAATGTATCCGAAATATCACCCTATTCCCTTTCACAACAAATGCACACTGCTGTACACAAATCCATAAACAGTGACAGACAGAACATGACAGATCAACCAATGAGAGCTGTGCATGAGACTGAGAGACGGGGAATCGGTTCAGACAGTGCTGCTGTGTTTGCCAGCTACGGCCCATACCCAGACTCTGGCTGTATTCAGCCCGTTCGAGACGGCATATGTGCGGAAGAAGGACCCGGAGCTCGAGAGGACAGCACGGATCCCCTGAAACACGGAGAGGATGGCGCGGATCCCCTTAAACACGGAGAGGACACCGCACGCGGAAAAAGGAAGATGGCCAACAGCTGGACACAAACACGGGGAGTACAGCTCTTTTACCGGGCGCAGACACTTTGGACAGCTGTCCTGCGCGTTCACTGTGGAATAATACTTGCTGTGGAGCTTCAAACTTTCTTTTCCCGGAGACGTTTTAGAAGATTTGCTTTGCTTGTCTCCTTTGCAACACGCAGGTAAGAAATGACACTGTTTTGCTGTTTATACGCAGGCAGGCTTTGTGAGAATGAAAGCTCTGACCGAAAGAGACAAACGCCAGAAAAGATTCAACTGTTTGTTACGTTTACATGAGCAGATATTCGGATTGAAAAAGCCCAGGGTCACATTCATCTTTCTAATAAACAGAATATGAGCATACTCGCTCAATTGGGTTATTGCTAATATTCTACTTTCAAACGGTTTATTAGCTGCACGCGATAATAGAAAGCTCTTTGGGCCATATACAGTTTTGGGTTTTTTTGTGCTTATGAATATGATAGTGAATTCTGATTAACTTCGTATTAAGACCAACGTGCCTGGAGATAAAAAACAAACAAACACGTATTTACAGACATGTTTCGGCTCTTAGAGACACAATCCCTGCTGTAAACGTTAGAACAGCGGGACTAAAGCTGCAACAGTGGACATGTTTGCCGCCCCCTGCTCTTTTTGTGTAGTGCACCGAAAAAAGTTTCTCGTTAAACTCATATGTTCTGCTCAAACCACTACGCTCTCCTTTCACTGCTGCAAGTCAGTGTTATGCAGTAATCCTAAATGTTATGGTAAAGCTTTTAAAGAGCCAAGACGTTTGCTATACGGCAAGCGTAGGGGTCAAGATATAACCAGTGGAAACGACGCTTCTTGTTAAATCTCCCACCAGTCGTACACAGCGGTACACAGTAGTGGACATTTCTTCCACTTTTTGCAGCTCAGTAAATAAGTAGATCTTTTAATTTCCGTTTACTTTATTCATCACTGCAGTGGAAATAAGAGGAGCGCATTAGCAAGCGGAAGTCAGTCATCCTACATCCGGTCAAAAACCCGGAAATTAGCATTTTCTCGTGCACAAGGTCTATAAACATTAGAAACACACAACCACTAGAGGGGGCCACATGCTCTGATCATTTTCTTGTACAGCGGCATGAAAAAGTATGTGAACCTTTGAAATTTCTCACATTTCTGCATAAAATCACCATCAAATATATTCTGATCTTTGTCAAAATCACACAGACGAAAAAAAACACCCAAACATTTATAGGTTTTCATATTTTTAAATTAGAATAACATGGAAACAATTACAGAAGTGCCAGAAATAAATAAGTGAACCCTTACATTCAATATCTGGTTGTGCGCTGTAGTTGCAGATCAGTCTGGCACATCGATCAGATCAATTTGGACCATTCCTCTTTACAAAATTGCCGCAGTTCAGTCAGATTCTGGGATGTCATGCATAATTGCTGTTTTGAGGTCATGCCACAGCATCTCAAGTCAGGACTTTGACTTGGCCACTCCAGAACGTGTATTTTGTTCTTCTGAAACCATTCTCAAGTTGATTTACCATTGTGTTTTGGATCATTGTCTTGTTGCAGCTTCTTTCCTCTTTTAAGCTTCGACTGTCTGACAGACAGCCTTAACTTTTCTTGTAAAACATCTGATAAACTTTTGAATTCATTTTTCTACTAATGATTACAAGTTGTCCAGGCCCTGGGCAGCAAAACAGGCCTAAACTATAATTTTCCTCCCCAGGCTTCACGGTGGGGATGGGGCGTTGATGTTGGTGAGCGTTTAATTTTTCCTCTAAACATGACGTTATGTGTTTCTCCCAAATAATTCAATTTTTGTTTCATCAGTCCACAAAATATTTTGCCAGAAGATTTTTTGCGAACATTAATTGTGCAGCAATGTTTTTTTAGACAGTAGTGGCTTCCTCTGTGGAGTCCTCTGATGAACACAATTCTAGACTAGTGTTTTACATGTAGTCAGTGTATGCAGATATTGGACTGTGCCAGTACGTTCTGTAAGTCTTTAGCAGACACTCTAGGGTTCTTTTTTACCTCTCTGAGTATTTTGCGCTGAACTTTGGGCGTTATTTTTGTTGAAAGGCACTCCTCGGGAAAGAAGCAACAGTGCCAAGCTCTCTCCATTTGTACATAATTTCTCTAACTGTAGACTGATGAACATCCAGACTTTAGAGATGGTTTTGTAACCTTTTCCACCTTTATACAAATCTACAATTCTAGATTGCAGGTCTGCTGCTTTGAGCGAGCCATGATGAACAACAGACATTGCTTCACATTAAGACACAGTGCTTACCATGAGTGTCTTTTATAGTGGGCAGGGCAGCTTTAAGCCTCTCCTCAGTATTGGACACACTCTGACTTAAATTGTTTGGTAAAATGGGAAATAATTGCTCTTAAGTCTCCTTAGGCAGAAGGTTCACTTACTTTTTCTTTCCCCTTTTGTCATGTTTGCATGTTATCCTCATTAAAATATGAAAACCTATAAATGTTTGGGTGGTTTTAGTTAAAGCACACTGTTTTTTCATTGGTGTGAAAATAGATATATTGATGGTGATTTTAAGCAGAAATGTGAGAAATTTCAAAAGGTTCACATACTTTTTCATGCCGCTGTACATCCAGTTTATGCAGCTTCTTATTTGTCCCTATTTTATTCAAATCTGTCTCATCTTCATGGAGAAAAAAGTATAGTCTGTCAGGCTAAATTAAATGAAAATAACTATGTACAAAGCAGTATGTTACGCAAAGAAAAGTAGTATCACTGAAATGACTGCTTCTAGACTCAAAATCATCGTTTAAGCCAATTAAGTCAGGTTCTGTACTGATCTCCCCAGACTGCTCAGCGCTGATGCAGGGCTGTATCTGAAACTGGGGCCCCTAGTGTAGCCCTGATACGTTTTTGGAGAAAAACTGTCCAGGGCATAAGAAAAATCAATACTCTTTTTTATTTGTAGCAGCCTATTCGCTTCCAAATAAAATATTATGTCAAAATATATTCACATTTTCTCCCAAACCCCCATTATATATGTGTTTATTGTTCGACAACTTTGCTCCAGGTTATGGAGGGTCCACAACCAAAATGTCGTTTAGGGCCTCCAAAAACCTAGAACCGGCCCTGGTAGCCATGGTAACCTAGCCCAACAAATGTTCAGTTGCAGGGCCATCTTGTGTCGAGAGAGTCTAGATCTCACACAAACGATCAGAAGCTGTTGATAATGTTCCTTTTCATTTTTGTACTTTTAGTTGTGCTTCTGTTGAACCAAACTAAAGAGAAAACATGTGAACAAACAGAGAACAGAATGACCATTCACATGATTCAGACACAAACATGTCATTTGGTCAACTCTGAACTTGCCGCCATAACTGCCACGGCAACAGGCCCCGCCCTCCCTCCAGTCATTAGTATAACAGAATGACCCTGTACGACCCCGTGTAAAGCTGCTGGTGTGAGACGTGTGACCCCTGTACGACCCCTGTACGACCCCGTGTGACCCCGTACGACCCCTGTATGACCCCGTGTAAAGCTGCTGGTGTGAGACGTGTGACCCCTGTACGACCCCGTGTGACCCCGTACGACCCCTGTATGACCCCGTGTAAAGCTGCTGGTGGACAGAGTGGGCTCACGAGCAGCTCTGGTGGTCTCGACACACACACTGATCACTCTGCAGCTTCTGTCCCAGACCACAGCGACTCTCAGGGACGTACGGCTCCTCTGCACACAGCACACAGGTCAAAGGTCAGGCACATCTGTCAGCAGTGAGTGGCTAAAGTGAATGAGTTAATGGAGACAAATGACTTTTTCTCCTGTAAGAGTCAGAACACAACTATAACAGGATCAAACAGCTACAGCCTGATAATAAACATAGACAAGCACAACTCCTGCTGAGATAAACAGTGGCAGAAAAGCAAAGAAACTACAGGAACTCTTGTGTTTCTCTCCATTTGTCACTGACTCAGACCTTTCTCTGATTAAACATGTTCTCAATAAGTTTGATGAGTGAATTATTTGTTGTGCATCTCCAACTGCGATAGCAAACAAGCTAGCTAAGTCTGTGCTGTTGCTGTGACAACAGAAAAGCTATTTTATAAAATGTCCAGGGTGAAGAATCTGTTTAGTCAGAAATACCACTGAACACAAACATACCAGCAGTGCAGCGCAGGTCCTGGGGCACAGGGGGGTCCCAGCTCAGAGACGGGGTACACCGGTGGTAGGTCCGGGGCAGCGGGCTCAGGCCTGGGCTCTCACAGTTAAACCCGACAGACTCTCCCTCATGATACTGCTGCTTATCCGGGAAGAGGAGCACGCCCTCAGGGAGGTCCGGGGGGAGGCAGCTCTTTCCTGTGGAAGAGGAGCAAACACTTAGTCATGTTTTAGTCCAAAACAGACCCTTATGTCAGAGTTCACCTGTAACAGACCCTTATGTCAGAGTTCACCTGTAACAGACCCTTATGTCTGTATGAATATATGAAGTTTAATTCTATAAAGACTGTGGTAATGACTGGGAGGACTGAGGAGAACATTTTGTTTTATTTGTCTGGAGAGAAAAAGGTTAAATGTAACCCAGGTGACAAATCCTGTTCCTGCCTCTCTCTCCTTCCTCCTTCCTCCTTCCCTCCCTCTCTCTGGCCCTTTCCGAAACCGCGTCCTCCTTCCTTTTCCTACGCACTATTCCTCTCTTTGCGCGTTCCCGCGAAGGAGCCGACAGGTAAGTGCTGTTCGAAACGGAGCGAGGAGGGAGGAAAAGTGTCTTATAAGCTCCTTCAGAGCGAGTCGGCTGTCAGTGCACACTAAACACGTGTGTGTAACACCTGAGAGCAGCCCGACGTGGACAACACACCACACGTTTAGTTCCACGTTTATTCACAAGAACAAACAACTTTATTTGTGCATTTGTGAGAGACTGAAAGGCTTTGATAAATAATGAGAAAATCATGCCTAGACACAATTCGACATTATAAATGTATTTTTATTTATAGGATCTACTTTTAGCAACAGCAAAAACACAACATCAGTAATGCAGATTAAACAAATAAAACAGCCTGCGTGCATTATGTGTCATCTTATTTAGGAAATTAGACGTTTAAAAACATATTATCCACTCATGTAAACACAAGAAACACTGAGAAATATTACATCTTTTTTATTTTAATGACAGTTGCCTCAATACAAAGCCGTTTTTTTCATGTTTGTTGTGGTTGTTGACAGTGTAAATCCTTCTGGCATGTCTAGTTAAATAAAAAAGTGTATTTTGACCAAGTCAGTGCGTTTTGAAAACTGGGATGAATATTAGTCTGGAGTAGGATATAGTGCTAGTATCATTATTATCATCAAAATGCTTCTTAATAAGAGTCAATTCTCTTTATTTGAATCAAACTTTAATAAATGTGCGTCAGTAGGGGGCGTGTCTCTTCAGTCTGAGCGAGGAAAGTGCAGTTCGAAAGCCATAGCTCTGAGCGCTCTAATGAAGCAACCTCCTACAGCTGTGAAGGAGCCTTCAGTGAGGAGTTAGCAGAAGTGAGGAGGAAAAGGGAGGAGGAACTGGTTTCGGAAAGGGCCTCTCTCTCTGTCTGTGCACCTCCCTCTGCTGTTTTCCCACCTGAGTGATGTCATCTGGTCACATGACCTGCTGAATCAATCACAGCGCAGATTTCCGTGACGTCATGACTCAGTACAGCCAATCAGGTTCTTTTTATAGTATTCCTGTGAATAAGTCTAGCCAGGTGTGTGGGGAGAGCTGGATCAGAGTTGTGGCTGAGGTTTGTTAAGGCTTAATTTCACTATTTTAATACTTTATTTTTGCTGACACTCAATGCCTTATATGCACCTTTTAGGAGCCTTCTATTGAGCCCAGAATAGCTGAAAGAGGCGGTTTATGAGGCTTAATCTGCTAATTGGTGAGTGTTTGTGTGTTTGTTTGTGCTAACTAGCTTAGCCAACCCCATTGTTTTAAATGGGTGCACTTAGCACAATTAACTTTATGCCTGTTTCTGCCAAACTGATATTTGAACATGCATTGACACAAAAGTCAAATGTCTGCATGTATCTTTTGAATCATGTTATATATATATGCATCGAATTGTTTTATGCAGTTTAAAGTGCTTTTGCCAATTATTGTTTTATGATTATCTGAGCACTTTAGATTTGTACCTTTTGAACTGAACTGAACTGAAATGAACTTTAATCACTGTTTACATGTAAATTCCACAGCTAATATTTTAGCTTTGATGAAATGTTAATTCTATTTAATGTGTATATAGCTGTGATATTTTCATGTTTAATTATTGCAATAGAAATTGTTTATAGTGCAGCTAGTGCTATATTTTTGATATTTGTGTACACATTGAGAATTGTAGTTATGCAAACTCACTGCTAAAAGAGATTGTTATAATGATGTATTTATTTACTGAGAATTTGGTCCTGTCGTGCAGGCCAGATTTTCTTGGATGGCGAGCTATTGGAGAGGCCTAGCGCCTACAGAGCCTGAACCCCAGAGACTATAGCAGAGCCGCAGCTTACCCGCCGGGCTGGTAGGGGGCTCTCTTTCCCCACTCACTCACAAGCCCATTGCCCACTTCATACACAACACAGACTCTTTTGCACTACCTCTTCCTTCCGGATTTTTTGGTCAAACCCCGCCGTGGGTTAATTGAACTTTGGGTGGGCTGTGTGATTTGGTTTTGGATTTTGCTGCTGCAAATGAACTGTCACGAACTGTTTGATCCCTTGCAATCAGCGGCTGCTGTATAGTTGATGGACTTGATACAGTGCAATTAATAATTGCAGAACTCTTGACATAATTTTTGAAGCAATTGCTCATTGTGTGGTTTGTTGTTGGCCTTGTAAATTGTACTTACTGAATGATCATTCACGGGAAAATTGTTTGTTCTATGTCTGTATGTTATTTACTATTTTCTTTTGTGCATAATATATGGTACCAACCAAAATCAAATTAACGTCTCCAGTCTTACTCCCTCCTAGAGCCGAACACTAGCTTTCTGGTTACTAGCCTATTACACCATTATTACACCTTTATTACTCGTTTATTACTGTGTCATTACATCGTATTATTAATTATTGGTTTATTACTGGTTCATACTATATTGTAACATTTTATAACGACGCAGTTGCTACATAAATTATGGCGAGCTAGCCAGGAGGGAGTTATAAAAAGATTTGTGAAAAACAGAAAATAGTAAATACAATTTTTTTCCGTCTTGTGCAAACATGGACATTTTGGCAAAACACGGCATAAAGATTCCAAACTCTGTTCTGATTAAATATACTGCTAATCAGGAGGATGATGAGGAAGTTGTTGAATTTTTGTCACAATATGGCAAAATAATGAAACTTGCAGTCATTACTGAACAAGATTGTGCTTTTGCAAATGCTATTGCGGTGGAGTTTAATTCAGGTGAAACTTTAGAAGCGATACGACCGATCTTGCCCTATTCCTATAGTTGTCGTTCGTCGAGTGTTACTTATGAAATCTGTGAACTGTCTACTTTGTGTTCGGAGCTTGAAGGCAAGCTAAAAACACAAAATTATTTGAGTGAGTTGAAAAATGTGTCCAAAGTGACAGGACAGGACTATGCGGAGGTCCTTAGAGGGGTGATGTCTCTGCTGGGCCAGTCAATTACCGAGCTCAGTCCAGCGCCACCTGTGAAGTCTCCACCTGACGCTGACGAGGGGATGTCATCTACATCAAGTGTTGACCCCTCTGCACCACTGCCCAGTGCTGCCACCTTTGGGCCACAACGTGCTACTGCTACAGTGCAAGATATGAAGGAGGAGCTGCAACAAGTTCATGCTGATCCTGCTGCCCAACCTAGAGCCACTCAAAGACTGTCTCTTCCTGAACTGAACCCACCCGGTGTCCAACGCTACGTGGTTGAACATATTATGAAGAGCGATGACAGCGCTGCTCACTTGTCCACCCAAAGACTACGCTCCTTTTCGGGTCGAATGCCAAGACCACAACACGAATCAGACTTTGAAACTTGGCGCTCTGGTGTTGATCTCCTATTGCAAGATCCTGCAGTTTTCTGATTTACAACGCTCCCGAAAAATTGTCGAAAGTCTTCTTCCGCCTGCTGCAGATATGGTGAAACATTTGAAGCCAGAAACACCACCTACAACCTACCTCCAGATCTTGGATTCTGCATATGGAACTGTTGAAGATGGTGATGAATTATATGCTAAATTCACGGAGATGTTCCAGGATGCTGGTGAAAGGCCTTCTGCGTACTTGCAACGTTTGCAAGTGGCGCTCATTGCTGCACTGAAGAGGGGTGGAGTCGACGCTGCTGATCTGAACAGACACCTGCTGAACCAGTTTTGTCGTGGCTGCTGGGACAACACGCTCATCTCAGAACTCCAGCTGAAACAACGCAAGTCCCGACCACCGCCGTTTGCTGATCTTCTGGTGCTTCTTCGTACTGAGGAAGACAGAGAGGCTTCTAAGGCTCAGCGAATGAAGCAACACCTCGGTTCAAAAGCTCGAGCCAGTGCACACGCCCAGTATGCCTACGCCGCTCCAGAAGAAACAAAGGTGGACCAGCTGACCACCATCACGCAGCAGCTTGCGCAACAACTCGCCGACATACAAAAGCAGCTAGCATCACTCACCGCTACTCACTCGGGACAGAAGAAGAATGCTCCATCCAAGTCCATGCATGCCAGCAAGCACAGTGGAAGCCTGAAGACAACAAGCAGACTCAATCTTCCCGCAAATTTGCATCTGCAGGACCTAAGCCAGGTTATTGCTTTAATTGCGGTGAAGATGGCCATATAAAGACAAACTGTGACAGCGATCCCAATCCTGTACTTGTGGCCACAAAGAAAAAGCAGTTTGCAGAGAGACAGAAAAAATGGCAACTGAATCCTCAAACCGACTCGTCTTTAAACTAGATCGAGTTTCTGTTGGGGGACGAACGGAAACTGCGCGGACCAACAATGTCCCAACACGCAGCCAGCCATGAAATGCATCCACAAAAAGCATTCCACTTCACTGAGTCAACCGTCTGCCGAGAGGTCTGATTGGTTCCAGATGCACCGGTCGAGTTAGCATCGCGGGTGCCGACTTTCAGTGTTTGCTGGACACAGGCTCCCAGGTGACAACGATTCCGATCTCCATCTACAATAAACACTTTTCACATCAGCCTGTGAAGCCCCTGCGTGAACTACTGCAGGTAGAGGGAGCCGCTAGATGTGGACGGATTTCATTCACAAATTTTAATTGGGATGAATACCCTGGAGCGCTCTACGAGCAACGTCTGACAGGACTGCGCCAGCTACCAACCACAGCAGCAAGGCTACAGAGCTTACTCAAGTTATACAACTGAGGCACCAGCAGACCCAAAAAGCGAGGGGGTAGTCGGTTGGCCAGTAAGACACCTGTGCAAGTTCCAGCGGGCTACACCATGGTCATTGAGGCTCCATCCATGCCAGTCCACCACCACCACTGGAAAGTGTGTTTTGATGGAAAACCAACCACGCCACTACCTGGAGGTCTTTGCGTGAAGAGCTGCCTGGTACAATGCCTAGCCGTCACCATACAAAATCCAGTCATTGTAACCAATGAATCTGAACAAAGCATACACTAACTCCACTAAGTGTTGTTGTGAACTTTCCATTTCACCGCAGATTCTGTCACATCAAGTCTCTGTCAACACCGAACTGACTTCAGAAGCCAGGCGTCTGAACTATGACTTCGGAGATTCTCCAATACCACCAGAATGGAAAGAAAGAGTAATCTCCAAGTTGGAGCAGATTCCTGAGGTCTTTTCTCATCATGACCTGGACTTCGGACGCACCATCATGTGAGACATCACATCCGCCTTCACGATGAGACTCCCTTCAAACATCGGCTCGGCCGATCCACCCTCGGGACATCGAGGCAGTCCGCGACCATCTGCATGACCTGTTGGAAGCCGAGTCATCAGAGAGTCAGAGTCTCCTTTCTCATCGTCGATCGTGGTCGTCCGTAAGAAGAACGGAGATGTGAGGCTGTGTATTGACTACCGTAAGCTTAACCTTCACACCATCAAGGATGCTTACGCGCTCCCAAATCTGGAAGAGTCTTTCTCAGCGCTCACGGGATCCAGATGGTTTAGTGTCCTTGACCTCAAGTCAGGATACTACCAATCGAGATGGCAGAGATTGACAAACTCAAGACGGCATTCGTGACGCCATTGGGTTTTTGGGAATTCAATCGCATGCCGCAAGGAGTAACAAACGCACCGAGCACGTTTCAACGCCTTATGGAGCGGTGTATGGGCGACTTGCATCTAAAGGAGGTCCTAGTGTTCCTGGATGACTTGATTATCTTCTCCAACACCCTTGAGGAACATGAAACCGACTTTTGCGAGTACTCCACCGTCTCAAAGACTATGGTCTCAAGTTGTCACCAGAGAAGTGCAAATTCTTTCAAACATCTGTGCGCTATCTCGGCCATATTGTCTCAGAGAAGGGTGTAGAGACCGACCCGGAGAAGATCAGTGCCCTCAAATCCTGGCCAGTTTCGCGGACACTGAAGGAATTGAGGTCGTTCCTCGGATTCGCGGGATACTATCGCAGGTTCATTTCTGGCTACTCCACCATCGCCAAGCCGTTAAATGACCTGACGAGGGGTACACTCCAAGTCGTCGCCAAGGCAAGAAACCATCGCCTACTCCTCTGCATGACACAAAGCAACCGTTCAACGAACGATGGACCTCCAATTGTCAAAATGCGTTTGAAACATTGATTGAAAGACTCACGACAGCTCCAGTACTTGGATTTGCAAATCCAAAGGAACCATACATCCTGCATACTGATGCAAGCACCACAGGCCTTGGCGCTGCCTTGTATCAGGAGCAGAACGGAAAGCTACGCGTCATAGCATATGCGAGTAGAGGACTGTCTACAAGTGAAGCTCGATATCCTGCGCACAAGCTGGAATTCCTAGCTTTAAAGTGGAGTGTTACTGAAAAGTTTCACGATTATTTGTATGGTTCCAGTTTGTCGTCATCACAGATAACAACCCGCTGACTTACATCCTGACGTCTGCCAAGCTTGACGCTGCCAGCCACAGGTGGCTTGCTGCTCTCTCCACGTATGACTTTAAGCTACAGTACAGAGCCGGTCGCCAGAATCAGGACGCAGACGCACTCTCCCGAAGACCGCATCAACAGCCATCTGATGTCCACGGTCAGAAGGAGTGGGACATGGTCAGCCAGTTTACTCGTGACCACGTTGATCCTGACAACACAGTCCAGCTTGACCTGACGTTGTGGCCGCCATTTGAGCTTCGAGTCCAGATGATCATCCTGAGACCTGCATTGCACTGGTCGAGTCGCTGAGTATGTTCGTCGCAGCAATTCCAGACAGCTATGCCAGTGAGTCTCACCATGGCTTACCATTGTGCCTTCATTGTCTCGCGATGAACTCCGGGAAAAGCAGAGGGCAGACGCCAATCTCCGTGATGTGATCCACCAGCTTGAAACCGGTGAGACAGTTCCCCCACTCTCCGGAAGGAACTGCCAGAAGTTTCTCTCTTGCTGAGGGAATTAACCCGACTCGAGCTCCAAGACGATCTTCTGTACCGACGACGACAGGATGGGGAGAACGTCTTGTTTCAACTTGTGTTACCAGAAGAGCTTCGTCCAGTGGTTCTCACCAGCCTCCACGATGATCTGGGCCATATGGGAGTGGAGAGGACCCTTGACCTCGTAAGATCACGCTTCTTCTGGCCACGAATGGCAGTAGACGTAGAAACAAAGATCAAGACCTGCAATCGCTGCATTCGGAGGAAAGCACTTCCAGAACGAGCTGCACCCCTGGTGAATATCAAGACCACTCGGCCACTTGAACTGTTGTGCATGGACTATCTGACGCTCGAGCCCGATCGAAGCAACACCAAAGACATCCTGGTCCTCACAGATCATTTCACCAAGTACGCCGTGGCCATTCCAACTGCCAACCAAAAGGCGAAGACGGTCGCTAAATGTCTGTGGAGAACTTCATCGTGCATTATGGCTTCCCTGAGCGTCTGCACACAGATCAAGGACCTGACTTTGAGTCCCACCTCATTAAAGAACTTTGTGACCTTGCTGGTATTGAGAAAACCCGGACCACGCCATACCATCCTCGTGGGAACCCGTCGAGCGGTTCAATCGAACTTTGCTGAGTATGCTAGGTACTCTGGAACCTGAGCAGAAGAACAGATGGAAGGAGTATGTGAAACCGTTGGTCCATGCGTACAATTGTACCAAGAATGAAGTTACCGGTTACACTCCGTACGAGCTGATGTTTGGTCGTTCTCCGAGGTTACCTGTTGACCTAGCCTTCGGTCTTCCAGTTCGAGACACACCGTCCACTCGCATTCTCAGTACGTGCAGAATCTTCGCTCTCGTCTGGAAGAAAGTTACCAGCTTGCATCTAAGAATGCCGCAAAATCAGCTGAAAGAAATAAGTTCGTTTTGATCACAGAGTGAAACCATCTGTTCTGGAAGAAGGGACAGAGTTCTTGTCCGTAACGTACGAATTCGTGGGAAACACAAGTTGGAGGACAAGTGGGAGAAGGACATCTATGTTGTAGTCAAGCGTGCTGGTGATCTTCCCGTTTACACGGTGCGGCCTGAGACTGACTCAACAGGAAGAACCAGAACTCTCCATAGAGACCTCTTACTTCCTTGTGGTTTCTTACCTGAGAGCAAAGAGCCAGAACTGCCACCAGCTACAACTGCACGCAGACCTCAAACCCGCAGTCAAACCAAGCCAGTTGTATCCGGAAGAGCAATCGAGTGAAGAGGAGTGGAGTTGTCCGCAAACTTTCATTTCACCGCCAGTGAAGTTCAATGTTGAAGGCACTCTTCCTGTCATGTCCTTGACCAAACCAAATGAAGTTCCTGAACCCACCCATTCACTTGAAGAACCTTACCTGTTGCTGGGAGTCCTCTCGAGTGTCCGACGCTGATCCATCTTCGTCCAGTGAGGAGGAGGATGCTGTCCCTGGTGGTCCTGAGGAAGGAGAAATGGAACCAGGAGAATACTTACCAGAACCTGAAGATCCTGTCGTTCCCGAGATGAGGCCACCTGAGGGAGATCCAAAGCTCGGCTGCCCAGTAGAGACATCTCCCAGTGCAGAAACAGCAGCACTTGATCACAGTGAAGTACCTACCTTGTTTTTAGAACCCGAGAGTAGGAATGCTAAAGATGACAATGAAAATGTTGAGCCTGAGCAATCTATCCGCCGTTCTGCTAGATCGAGACATCCGCCCCAGCGCTTCCAGTACTCTGCTTTAGGCAAGCCGCTTATTTCAGTAGTGCAAACGCTTTTACACATGGCTGATGCATACGGTGAAGCTTTTAACACGTCTGTGTCCGATCTCGCATACGTCCCCATGTCAATGTAGTGAACATGCACCGGAGTTGCATGGTTTTAAGGGGGGAGGGTGTAACCCAGGTGACAAATCCTGTTCCTGCCTCTCTCTCCTTCCTCCTTCCCTCCCTCTCTCTCTCTCTCTCTCTCTGTCTGTGCACCTCCCTCTGCTGTTTTCCCACCTGAGTGATGTCATCTGGTCACATGACCTGCTGAATCAATCACAGCGCAGATTTCCCGTGACGTCATGACTCAGTACAGCCAATCAGGTTCTTTTTATAGTATTCCTGTGAATCAGTCTAGCCAGGTGTGTGGGGAGAGCTGGATCAGAGTTGTGGCTGAGGTTTGTTAAGGCTTAATTTCACTATTTTAATACTTTATTTTGCTGACACTCAATGCCTTATATGCACCTTTTAGGAGCCTTCTATTGAGCCCAGAATAGCTGAAAGAGGCGGTTTATGAGGCTTAATCTGCTAATTGGTGAGTGTTTGTGTGTTTGTTTGTGCTAACTAGCTTAGCCAACCCCATTGTTTTAAATGGGTGCACTTAGCACAATTAACTTTATGCCTGTTTCTGCCAAACTGATATTTGAACATGCATTGACACAAAGTCAAATGTCTGCATGTATCTTTTGAATCATGTTATATATATATGCATCGAATTGTTTTATGCAGTTTAAAGTGCTTTTGCCAATTATTGTTTTATGATTATCTGAGCACTTTAGATTTGTACCTTTTGAACTGAACTGAACTGAAATGAACTTTAATCACTGTTTACATGTAAATTCCACAGCTAATATTTTAGCTTTGATGAAATGTTAATTCTATTTAATGTGTATATAGCTGTGATATTTTCATGTTTAATTATTGCAATAGAAATTGTTTATAGTGCAGCTAGTGCTATATTTTTGATATTTGTGTACACATTGAGAATTGTAGTTATGCAAACTCACTGCTAAAAGAGATTGTTATAATGATGTATTTATTTACTGAGAATTTGGTCCTGTCGTGCAGGCCAGATTTTCTTGGATGGCGAGCTATTGGAGAGGCCTAGCGCCTACAGAGCCTGAACCCCAGAGACTATAGCAGAGCCGCAGCTTACCCGCCGGGCTGGTAGGGGGCTCTCTTTCCCCACTCACTCACAAGCCCATTGCCCACTTCATACACAACACAGACTCTTTTGCACTACCTCTTCCTTCCGGATTTTTGGTCAAACCCCGCCGTGGGTTAATTGAACTTTGGGTGGGCTGTGTGATTTGGTTTTGGATTTTGCTGCTGCAAATGAACTGTCACGACTGTTTGATCCTTGCAATCAGCGGCTGCTGTATAGTTGATGGACTTGATACAGTGCAATTAATAATTGCAGAACTCTTGACATAATTTTTGAAGCAATTGCTCATTGTGTGGTTTGTTGTTGGCCTTGTAAATTGTACTTACTGAATGATCATTCACGGGAAAATTGTTTGTTCTATGTCTGTATGTTATTTACTATTTTCTTTTGTGCATAATATATGGTACCAACCAAAATCAAATTAACGTCTCCAGTCTTACTCCCTCCTAGAGCCGAACACTAGCTTTCTGGTTACTAGCCTATTACACCATTATTACACCTTTATTACTCGTTTATTACTGTGTCATTACATCGTATTATTAATTATTGGTTTATTACTGGTTCATACAATATTGTAACATTTTATAACGACGCAGTTGCTACATAAATACCTCAGAGGAGACTCATGATGACGTCCAAAGACGGTTTTATAAACTGTACACACAAACCCTGCTCTACACTGCACACCTGCTGCAGATGTGGCAGTATGCACTTTACCTTACCTTTACCAGACAGTAGATGGCGCCAGACCCATAGTACAGTATAAAAGCCCCTTCACTTGTTTGCTCTCTCACTTCCGGCTGGTCTGCACCACGTTTGGTCTCGCTACGGCGTCTACAGGTCAATTATTCTGCTTCTTAATTCAGATGAGTTGCGCTGCCTCTAATGTTAGTCCCTTTGCAGTCTAGTGAGTGGTTCTCTGTACGTGTCTCCATGCATCGCTTCGACCGAGTGCAGTCTTGAGGAACCAGAGCGTTTGTTGTAGCCGGCCGAGTGGCAGTCAGAACCGCGGCTGGAGTCCTTCAAAGCTGGTTTATGGTTGTTCAGGCCGAGGCGGATGGCGTGCAGCCGTACGTTCTAACACAAGTCGATTTATTTCTGTGATTAAAATAATTTTATTTCAGGTCCGGCAGCCCAACCACCATCTTGTTTCTGCTGTTGCCGACTAATGTGAAGTACTTAGATGGACTAGTGAAACAACTGAACTTAAATGTGGAACAAAATAATGGAAATGTGACAATGTGTGACTGAATTGTGCAGATCATTAAGAACATTTAAGTATAATCAAATATAAAGAAATTTACCTTGCACAATAAAAGGTAAATGTGATTGAAATGGAACATGCCTCTGTCAATGTTTAAACGAACCTGTGTTGCCTTAATGTTTAGTTATAGTTATTTTATTTTACAGTCCAGGTGAAATTCCTGGGCTGGCGTTGCTGGTTTTTGTTTCTCTTTTATTATTTTACAGTTAAGGTTAAAATTCATTTAACTACCACTTCTATACCCCTCCATGCCAAACAGATACTGTCAAAGTAAACACCGGACGCTGCAGGCTACAAATAAAGTCCAGACTGTTATTAGTGCAAAAATAATCATATCCCGTACTGGACGCTAATTCAGACGTTTGTGTAGACGTTTGTGATGTGTCTGGAGATATGCCAGAGCAGATTTAACTCTGGAGCCACTGCTATACAAACTCTAACTACTGATGGGTTTTAGGACCTTGAGTCTGAAATAAAGCTTGAATTAGTTAAGGTTGTAATGCTTTGTAAGGTTGGTAAGATAGTGCTGTGTTAAGGTACACTTGATGACATCATAATGTGGAACAGTGAAAAGAGTGTATCATAAAGCAACATACTCAACATTGTGAATGAACAATGCACTGCTTGGCATGAGAAAATGCCTAACACGGCTAAACCCTGGAGTCATTTAGCAGAATAAAGACTTCTACCACTGAGGAGATGAGCAAAACCTGCACAGCTGCTAGTCCTGCGAGCTCGATAGAAGATCTGGAGATGCTGATGTCCGAGGCATTAAAGATCTTCTACATTTGTCCCCTGGGGAGCTTCAGTGGTGGGTGGGTAAACGCAGGGAAATTAAAGTGTACTTCACTTTACCTCAGGCCATGTGCTCCGAGTGAGTTTGGGAAGGTGTGCCAAGTGACGATTCATTTAACCCTAGAGCACTATCGCCGGGTGAATTTCACCCGAGCAAATGTATTTACATGATTTTCAATATGTTGCATTTTTCTGAGTGTCATGAGTCCTGGAGATTCACCAGTGTTGTTGACTCTATGAAGGTGTTTCCCCAAAGCCCACTTTTTCCTACAGGCTTGGTTTCAGGTGATTTTCACCCGGCAACAGTGAAAGAGGGTCATGTACGTTTTGGGTGGATTTCACCAGTGATAGTGTTAGTGTTTAAAATCAAGAGATCTGCCATATGTCAAGGGTCACAACATTCAGACTCACCATATTTTCATCATATTTACTGTCCCTGGTCAACTCCAGCTTCATTCTGTGGCAGGATTAGTGTCACTGACATCTCAGGCTTGCTTTCAGGTGATTTTCACCCGGCAACAGTGATAGAGGGTAATGTATGTTAACTTATTTTTTTATTTTTTTGCCAAAAGCTACATTATGTAGTTAGCTATTTATATGAATTATGAATATATATCACAAAGTGGTGATTTCAAGTGAATTCTTCTGGTGAAACAATATTTTAATCAAGTAGTCATTTTTACACTGATAAAATACCACATTTTTGTTCCTCTCTCCTGTAGTTGTTTGTGTGTCCAGGAGTCTGAGCTTCTCCAGGAAGTCTCACATGTCTCAGGAATGAGTCGACCAAACACCAAGTTTCCTGTATCAGGATTTATTTTTTTTTAGGATTTTTTTGTTCTCAAAATCCAAATTTTCAGTAATTTTGGAGCATGTTTGTAGGATTTCCTATATTTTTTATTTTCCATTTTGTTCCACATATCACAGTTTAAAATGAAAGTAAACCTCTCTAATTCATCAAGTGTTGTCATATTAGGATCTATTTTTATGACAAGTACTTTTTTTGGGTATATTATATCGGGTGAAAATTACCCGGCAAAAGTGATGGTGTCACTTTTTATAGCGATAGTGTTCTAGGGTTAAGAGATTTTTTTGTCACATCATGTCTGGGTCACTGGCACCCTGTTATTGTGGCAGTAGGCCCGCATCCGCTGGCAGCCTATTGTGTGCCACCTGAGCCTTTAAAAAGAGGTCTCTATCTGAGCCTCTGACGTCATCTGCTGCTCTGGGGAGCTGTGCACGGCAGCACGAGCACCAAACCCGTCGCAAACAACTGTCCAAAAACAAAAAAGCAGCGGCGCTCGTACTGTGCAAAATCAATCCAACTTAATGTCTTTCCAGCTTTGGAACGTGCACGGCGTTCGTAAACACTATCAGTAGCTCTCCCCTCTGGAACACCTGTGGCTCGTGCTGCACGCTTGTAAAGAGAAACGCTCCAGTAAGACGTCTGTCTCCCAAATGTATCTGCTTGTTTCAATAGTATTTTAATGTTTCCTTCTTTCTGGCACGTGGCGTCAAGTGTGTTTTACACACGAGATAATTTGGAATAAATCACAGCCGTTGTGGTGCCCTCATTAAGCACTCTATTTGGTAAGTAATTAGCTTTAAAAAAAAACAATTAAATTAAATTTGGTTCACTTATTAGTGCTCTTTTTCTAGAGCAGGACTTCCAAAGATACAAGCGTTGTTGGGGCTTTGGTTGGGTTTTGGTTGCTCCGTGCACCGTGCGCACAGCTCACATTTGGAATTAATTCTCAAAATTTCCTGGACTGTGTGCTGCAGCGGACCCGCGCTCTATTGGGGAGGAAATAAAAAGTCTGAATTCCTGTTGCTGTCTTGAGGATGTTTTTTACTATTTTAATCGTGAGAGTGAATGCAAAAGTGAGAATGGTAGTCTACTGAATTTGAAAAAGAAACGTTACACTGTCTAGTTATTTGTGTTAAATAAAGTTGTTATTCTTTTCTATTTCTGTCTCCAGTCCACTCAATCACTTACCTGTGTTGTCCTTTCGTTTTAATTAGTCTAGTTAAGTGTCCCTGGCACTATAAAACAGGGTGGCGTTGTTGGTCCATCATTTTCTTTAAAATAGTCTGGTCTGTTAGAAATCATTGGTCAAATTAAAATACAATATTCATTTCACTGCCTCTGCCTCGATATTATGACCTTCAAAATCAAAGTTTCAATCTTCAAAAGGTGACTTAAATCATCAACAACACTTCCAGTTCAAACCGTTGCTGTTAAGACTTGTGTGTGAGGTACTGACTGACACAGCGGCCCTGCAGCGGGCCCCACGTCCCGTCCGGGCGACAGCTGAAGAACTGGTAACCCTCCAGCTCGAAGCCCGTGAAGCAGATGAACTCTTCGTCCTCTCCAAACTCGTAGTACTGCTTGGACTTCTGCAGGAACAGGTTCAGGTCAGGTCAGGACTTAGGACTAAAGGACTCAAAGGAGGAAATTAAAGGGTTAGTTTGTTTTCCAGATAATCGAGTATTTAGTTACTTTTCCTGACCAGTCAGTCCCTACACGCTTTGACAGACACTGTACAGCACATATGTCAACTCAAGGCCGGGGCCAGATGCGGCCCTCCACCTCATTTCATGCGGCCCTCAAGGTCTTGTAAGGTTTAGTTTAGTTTTATATTATTCCTAGTCTTAACCTAATGAAATGATTTATCTGTAACTTAAAGACATTGTCCAGACTAATGTAGATGTGTATCAGTAATTGTGACTTCAATAAATATACACTAATCAAATACAACTATTATTTGTACTATATTAAAGATTAGTTAGGTTAAATTTAGTTACAAGTGGCCCTTCGAGGACAACCCGATACCAATGTGGCCCTTTGTCAAAAAGGGTTCGACACCCCTGCTGTACAGAGACGTGAGGGTCTGGGATCAGAGCACCGGGGTTCAATTTCAATTTCAAGGACGGGCTTTCAGAGCTCGGAGTCAACCAATCACAGAAAACCCGGAAATTCCATCGAAGCAGTGACGCATTAAACCGGTTGTTATAGTAAATATGTTGCGCAAGGATTTTTTTCACTGGAGCATTGACCTGTGTGAAGCTCTCAACGCAGTTTGCTGCTTCTGTTTGATTGACACATCCCTAATCGTTCAAAACCGAAGCTAGAGCCGAAAACAATAATCTCTTAGCTACGTCCGCCATCTTGAATATTTTGAAACGGTTAGAAAAAAAGTTTTGAAATTGCGGAGCAGAGGGAAGGGAGGGTGGGGTTTGTGATTGGACAGACCCACACCCACAGGCCCACACCCACAGACCCCCACAGACCCACACCCACAGACCCACACCCACAGACCCCCACAGGCCCACACCCACAGGCCCACACCCACAGGCCCACACCCACAGACCCCCACAGACCCACAGACCCACCCCACACGTGTCCTCATCGCGTGTGTTCTTATCTCACACATGTCCGTTCTTCATACTGAGGCACTGACCCTGAGGAAGCCGTTCTCGGGTCTCTTGGGTCGTAGGCAGCCTTGGAACCCTGGAGGCAGCTCGTCTATCCAGCCTTCTGTGAAATCATCGTCATTGTCACATGTTTCCTGTCTGCACAAGAAGTGGAAAGTCATTAAAGTGAACACCAAACCTTTTCTCTGCTCACTTCTGCTACCTCTGCACTGAGTCTCCTTCACAACCCAAGACCCAGACCGTAGTAAAATACACCTACTCATTGTGGGTTTTATTATTCTGATTTACTTTTCAAAGATGGAGATGAAGCAGGGCTCGTCCTGGAGGCCAGGTCCAGGGCAGGGCTTGCCTCTCCTCAGAGGAGCAGGATTATCACACCTCCTGGTCCTTCGTCTGGTCATAGAGGCTCCACACCTGCTCCAGGAGCCCCAGCAGCCCCACGAGCCGTCCACTGCCTCTGCACACACACACCACACATGTGTCACTATAATGCTAGAAGATATGGATTTGCACAGTAATAAAGGGATTAGATGAGTTCAATAGACGGTAAACAGACAGATAACCAGGATCTGTGCAGTCTGGCATGAATAATTATATATTTGCACACAAATGAATTACTAAGGTAGGGAGACCGGGGCTAGTTGTCACACTTTTTAGATTCATGCTCATATCTTTGGATCTGTGTGACATACACTTATAAAAAGTAAACCACATGAAAGAGACATGTCTGGGCTTCAAAATGTCTGTTCATGTAATGTTTGTAGAAAGCTCAAGTAAAGACGTACAAACAGTTTAACAGACACTGTGACCTTGTGACAACCTACTCCAGCACCAGGGTAATGTGGGGCAAGTGTCACTGTGTTAGAACATTACATTTGAATTATTTTAAAATGATATTCTGATTTTAAGCAAAATGATCAGCTGAAGCATCACACTGTAACATTTATGATCAGAGAACATCTCTAAAATATGAATGAATGTCTGACAAACTCATGATCAATATTTGATTTTTTTTTCTTAACCTAACCTTAATAAAAACATTTGTTGCACTCATGAAATATATCTAAAACCTGAGATTTCTGTAACTTAAATAAAAAAAAGGGGTGCACAGTAGCAGAGTGGTTAGAGCTCTGGCTTCCCAATAAGGAGGTCGTGGGTTCGACTCCCGGGTCGGACCATATCAACATCTCACGATCTCTCTGGGTGGAGTTTGCATGTTCTCCCGTGTCACCGTGGGTTTTCTCCAGGTACTCCGGTTTCCTCCCACCTCCAAAAACATCCATGTTTAGGTTGATTGGGCATCACTGTGAGTGAGTGAATGAGAGAGTGAATGTTTGTCTGTGTAACCCTGCGGCAAGTTGGCCACTGTCCAGGGTGTTCCCCGCCTAAAGCCCAAAGTCACTGGGATAGGCTCCAGTCACCCGCGACCCCTAACGGGATTAAGCGGTAGAAAATGAATGAATGAATGAATAAATAAAAAAATAAAATAAAATATACTATATATAGTATATTTTTATATATAGCTTCAATAACATCTATCAAATCTTAAACAAATTCTGCAAAACTTAAAATGACAAATTATTGAATTATTATTAAAATTTTTAAACTTTACTAAACTAAATTCTTTAATCAATTGACTTATCATACAAAGTAATTTACTTAATGTATCATGAATACCCCTAAAATAAACTTTTATTACAGGTGAGCTTGTGACAACAGCCCTGAGATGTTAAATGTGCTAAAGCTAGCTCCAGCACAAAACTAGCTTCAACAGAGACAGTAGTTATACTTAAATACTCTTAACACTTTCCTCTACCAACTCCAGAAACAGAGTTTGAATATTTCGTGTAATGACAGAGTTAGACTTCAAAAACTGAATTATTATTTTTTTTACTTGAACAGATAAAAAAACGTTTTTGTCAGATGACTGTGTGATAGTCAGGACTTTCCCAAACAGGATATGACATCACACAAAGAAAAGCTACAAAACTGCTGTTAAGATTTTGAGCTGCTCCTCCGGGTTTTGGGGAAAAAGCCAGTGTGACAACTTACCCATGTGACAACATGCTAGCATTATTAACAGTAGACAATGGAGTGTGAAAGTAACAAAGACACTGGCACTGGTGGTGGGAGGGTTCAGCGCTGGTGAAAGGAGGGGAATTTACCAAATCACAAGAAAAAAATGTTCACAAAAAGAACTGGACAGACTTAAACCCAAGGATATATAAACGATATATTCAATATTATTTTTTTAGACAACAAATCCAATCAAATCAATTTATTTTTGTATAGCCTATAATCACAACAACAGTCGTCTCTGAGGACTTCCCAAGATTATTAATTTAGCAAACTTGAATAGTAGGAAATTAAAAAACAATACATATTCAAAAACAACACTCACAATATGATCCAAATTGGACACATTGTCAGACAGACTTACCTGAGGTGAAGTCAGGGGCCCGGAGCTCACAGTTTTCTCCGTAGGTCCCGGTCTGACACACACACTGACACTGGGTCCCCTGCAGCACGGCGCGCCCGTTGTTGGGACAGGGAGAGCACTTACAGGGGTCGAACTCATCCAGGTACTGCAGCAGCGCCTTCCTCAGGTGTCTGCGCTTGGTCACTGCACACGGGACGCCCCGCACCAACTCCACCAGGGGGCGCAGCTGCAACACATGCACAACACACAGTCAGTGAGTTGAAAAACGGTGAACAGGTCGGACTGGTCTGATGACTACTTATGTTATTATAATAAGTTTTTATTCCTCCTGTCCTCACTGTGCCTCAAATCACTGATGATCACGGTCATGATTATTTTCAACAATCTCCCAGTGAAACATTTGATCTAATACCATACGCACACACGTTTTTGACATTCACAAAATGTGTTCTTAAGAGTTGTCTGGAGCACTTGTGAAAACAAAAAGTGACTCCTGCTCTAGGGCAGTGTTCAAGTCCCAGACCTTGTAGTCGACGATGTCCTGCTGCTCCAGCACAGAGCGGGCCCAGTCTCTGTACACCTGTTTGTTGGGAGGCTCCTGGCCCTTCTCCCAGCTCAGGCGAGCGGCCTCACGGAGCCGGCCTCCGCGCACCATGGAGAAGGACTTCTCTGAGCGCTGGATGTATGAAGCTGCAGGAGCACACAAGCCAAGAGAACTTCATCTGTGGCATTTTTACAATATTAACACACAAATGCACATTGAAAACTTCTGCAGTTGTATTACATATGGGATTTGCAAACTGTGGTTCAAGGACAACATGTGAGTCTTTAAAGTGAAGGGAAACACAGAAACAATGTTCGAGTCTAGCTGTGTCTGTGGTGTTTAAATAGCATTACTGTTCTGAGTCATTCTGGTAATAATCCTTTGTAATACTTTTTAAGAAAAGACTCAACAAATTCTGATTACGATGGTTTACTTTACATTTAAAGGGAACAAGTCCAAAACATGTTGCAGTCTGCTTGCTGTGTGGCTCATCGTAAGGATGAGACATTTTTATCTTTCCTCTCAAGGTTTCTCCTCTTTCTCTTTTTGGTTCTCCTTCCTTCCCTAAAAACTGTCTTGTCCTGGAGTTTGCAGGACAAGATAGTGTTTGTACCTGTGAACCTCTCGTTGGTGGTCTATAGTCTCGTGTTTGTACCTGTGAACCTCTCGTTGGTGGTCTATCCTCGTGTTTGTACCTGTGAACCTCTCGTTGGTGGTCTATCCTCGTGTTTGTACCTGTGAACCTCTCGTTGGTGGTCTATGCTCGTGTTTGTACCTGTGAACCTCTCGTTGGTGGCCTATAGTCTCGTGTTTGTACCTGTGAACCTCTCGTTGGTGGTCTATAGCCTCGTGTTAGTACCTGTGAACCTCTCGTTGGTGGTCTATGGCCTTGTCTTTGTACCTGTGAACCTCTCGTTGGTGGTCTATCCTCGTGTTTGTACCTGTGAACCTCTCGTTGGTGGTCTATGCTCGTGTTTGTACCTGTGAACCTCTCGTTGGTGGTCTATCCTCGTGTTTGTACCTGTGAACCTCTCGTTGGTGGTCTATAGCCTCGTGTTTGTACCTGTGAACCTCTCGTTGGCGGTCTATAGTCTCGTGTTTGTACCTGTGAACCTCTCGTTGGTGGTCTATAGCCTCGTGTTAGTACCTGTGAACCTCTCGTTGGTGGTCTATGGCCTTGTCTTTGTACCTGTGAACCTCTCGTTGGTGGTCTATCCTCGTGTTTGTACCTGTGAACCTCTCGTTGGTGGTCTATGCTCGTGTTTGTACCTGTGAACCTCTCGTTGGTGGTCTATCCTCGTGTTTGTACCTGTGAACCTCTCGCTGGTGGTTCTATCCTCGTGTTTGTACCTGTGAACCTCTCGTTGGTGGTCTATAGCCTCGTCTTTGTACCTGTGAACCTCTCGTTGGTGGTCTATCCTCGTGTTTGTACCTGTGAACCTCTCGTTGGTGGTCTATCCTCGTGTTTGTACCTGTGAACCTCTCGTTGGTGGTCTATCTCGTGTTTGTACCTGTGAACCTCTCGTTGGTGGTCTATCCTCGTGTTTGTACCTGTGAACCTCTCGTTGGTGGTCTATAGCCTCGTGTTTGTACCTGTGAACCTCTCGTTGGTGGTCTATCCTCGTGTTTGTACCTGTGAACCTCTCGTTGGTGGTCTATCCTCGTGTTTGTACCTGTGAACCTCTCGTTGGTGGTCTATAGTCTCGTGTTTGTACCTGTGAACCTCTCGTTGGTGGTCTATGCTCGTGTTTGTACCTGTGAACCTCTCGTTGGTGGTCTATCCTCGTGTTTGTACCTGTGAACCTCTCGTTGGTGGTCTATCTCGTGTTTGTACCTGTGAACCTCTCGTTGGTGGTCTATCCTCGTGTTTGTACCTGTGAACCTCTCTTTGGTGGTCTATAGTCTCGTGTTTGTACCTGTGAACCTCTCGTTGGTGGTCTATGCTCGTGTTTGTACCTGTGAACCTCTCGTTGGTGGTCTATCCTCGTGTTTGTACCTGTGAACCTCTCGTTGGTGGTCTATCTCGTGTTTGTACCTGTGAACCTCTCGTTGGTGGTCTATCCTCGTGTTTGTACCTGTGAACCTCTCGTTGGTGGTCTATCCTCGTGTTTGTACCTGTGAACCTCTCGTTGGTGGTCTATCCTCGTGTTTGTACCTGTGAACCTCTCGTTGGTGGTCTATAGTCTCGTGTTTGTATCTGTGAACCTCTCGTTGGTGGTCTATAGCCTCGTGTTTGTACCTGTGAACCTCTCGTTGGTGGTCTTAGCTCGTGTTTGTACCTGTGAACCTCTCGTTGGCGGTCTATGCCTCGTGTTTGTACCTGTGAACCTCTCGTTGGTGGTCTATAGCCTCGTGTTTGTACCTGTGAACCTCTCGTTGGCGGTCTATCCTCGTGTTTGTACCTGTGAACCTCTCGTTGGTGGTCTATCCTCGTGTTTGTACCTGTGAACCTCTCGTTGGTGGTCTATCCTCGTGTTTGTACCTGTGAACCTCTCGTTAGTGGTCTATCCTCGTGTTTGTACCTGTGAACCTCTCGTTGGTGGTCTATCCTCGTGTTTGTACCTGTGAACCTCTCGTTGGTGGTCTATAGTCTCGTGTTTGTATCTGTGAACCTCTCGTTGGTGGTCTATGCTCGTGTTTGTACCTGTGAACCTCTCGTTGGTGGTCTATAGCCTCGTCTTTGTACCTGTGAACCTCTCGTTGGTGGTCTATAGCCTCGTGTTTGTACCTGTGAACCTCTCGTTGGTGGTCTATGCTCGTGTTTGTACCTGTGAACCTCTCGTGGTGGTCTATCCTCGTGTTTGTACCTGTGAACCTCTCGTTGGCGGTCTGTTGCCTCGTGTTTGTACCTGTGAACCTCTCGTTAGTGGTCTATGCTCGTGTTTGTACCTGTGAACCTCTCGTTGGTGGTCTATGCTCGTGTTTGTACCTGTGAACCTCTCGTTGGTGGTCTATCCTCGTGTTTGTACCTGTGAACCTCTCGTTGGTGGTCTATAGCCTCGTGTTTGTACCTGTGAACCTCTCGTTAGTGGTCTATAGCCTCGTGTTTGTACCTGTGAACCTCTCGTTGGTGGTCTATGCTCGTGTTTGTACCTGTGAACCTCTCGTTAGTGGTCTATCCTCGTGTTTGTACCTGTGAACCTCTCGTTGGTGGTCTCGTCCTTGCAGCGTGTCACGTCACTGTACTGAGAGTAGAGAATGACGGTGAAAAAGGTTTCCCTTGCAACACAACCTTTGAACTTCTCCTCAGATTCTCCTGGAACAACAGTTAAGGGTTATATTTAGTATTTTCATCTTCAAAAGATTAAATAAATAAGAGAATACACCAGAGGATACAAATACACAGGTAATGCAGTCGTTTTCTTAAGAATAATTCAGTTTTCAGAGTTGAGCTAGGGTAAACCTGTGTGCTAAGATACAAAAAAAAATTATAACATACATACTTTGGCCCAACACAATTTAAGTATTCACCTTTTTCTGGCAGTGCACTTCCTGTTTTACTCTGTTTAATCCTCCAGACTCCTCCCCTCACTCTCCTTTAGTCCTCCAGACTCCTCCCCTCACTCTCCTTTAGTCCTCCAGACTCCTCCCCTCTCTCTCCTTTAGTCCTCCTGACTCCTCCTCTCTCTCCTTTAGTCCTCCAGACTCCTCCCCTCACTCTCCTTTAGTCCTCCAGACTCCTCCCCTCTCTCTCCTTTAGTCCTCCAGACTCCTCCCCTCTCTCTCCTTTAGTCCTCCAGACTCCTCCTCTCTCTCCTTTAGTCCTCCAGACTCCTCCCCTCTCTCTCCTTTAGTCCTCCAGACTCCTCCCCTCACTCTCTCCTTTAGTCCTCCTGACTCCTCCCCTCACTCTCTCCTTTAGTCTTCCTGACTCCTCCCCTCTCTCTCCTTTAGTCTTCCAGACTCCTCCTCTTCTCGCTCTCTACATTAGTCCTCCAGACTCCTCTCCTCTCTCTTCTTTAGTGTTCCAGGCTTCTCTCTCTCCTTTTGTCCTCCAGACACTGGTGCTATGCTACTGACTGTACTGTGGAGTTACCTGAGGCCTTGAGAGTCTCCTCGTTGAACTGGTACATCAGGTCGTAGTGCCCCCCCACCACTCCGGAGCCCAGGTAGTGCGTGCCGAAGCGGACAAAGATGTCCCGGTACAGTGGGTAGTTGTACTGCAGCGGGAGAGCGTAGAGGAACTGCAGGAAAGGTTGAGCCAGGACCAGGTCTGAGGCCTCGCGGAGGAGAAGTCTGCGACCGGAAGAACCTGGTGCACCCGGTAGAAGCGAGAGTTCTGTCAAAGAGCACAGAGAACACAAAACTGATTGCCTAAAGTGCGTATGAGAAGTTTTATGCTCTAGAGACTATGGGCAATGTATTTGTTTCATGCTTGGCATCAACCAAGTTTATACACAAGTGGTGCAGATGTGTGCTATCCCAGATGAAAACATTAGTTTTCTTTCATTTCTCACTACAGTGGAAGGTAAATGTTCGATTTTGTGAGTCTTGTTATGGATATAAAATTACACACATCGACATTGTCAAATATTGGTTTGCCACAGCAGGAGGTAGATTAAAGAATATTGGTATTGGCTAAAATATGAATAAAAAATCGGCTCATCCTCCAATGTGGCCATTTTTGACGAAAACAGGTGTTGCAACCTATAATTTAAAAAAAATTATAGGCAAACTGATTATTTTATAATCAGTTGCGTTAAATTACAAATATGATGCACTTTTTGTGTTGTTCCTGTCCTTCAAACCTGCTCCAGAGCAGCAACACGTTGGAATCTCAGGCACCAGAACCAAGAAAAACAGTGTTTAAAGTCACACATTACAGTCATGTGTTTGCCACAACAGGAATTGAGTTAAAGCTCCATCTACTGACTGACTGGAGCCTATCCCGGTGACTTTGGACCCTAGACGGAACACCCTGGACAGTGGCCAACTTGTCGCAGGGTCAGACAGACAAACATTCACTCTCACGTTCTGTCACAAATTTACAGTGATGCCCAATAAACATGCATGTTTTTGGAGGTGGGAGGAAACAGGAGAAAACCCTGTTTCGGTGACACGGGGAGAACATGCAAATGTTGATATGGTCCGACCCGGGAGTCGAACCCACGGCCTCCTTAATGGGAAGTCAGAGCACTAACCACTCTGCTACTGTGCACCCCCAAGTCTGGATGATATGGACTAAAGGGTCTTTAGTCCGAGGGTCGCCCGTCTGAACCAGTTGGCAACTTTTGCCGACAGGCGGCTCACGTGTGTTTGGTGTAAATGGGGTTGTCAGGGGTCAGAGGAGCGGAGCAAGTCATGGAGGTGGGTTTTTGAAGACTTGCAGGTAAGTCGGTGTCGCCAGTTGCCGCAAATGCAGCTGTTTGATTGGCCCGTGGCCACAGGAGAACCAGCGAATCCAGTGGCAGGAATATAGTGCGGAAAACCGAAAAAACGCTTACGAAAAACAGTATTTAGCGGAGCATGGATTGTTGTTATTTACACGGGGTCAAACAGACGTAACTATGAAGGAGAATGGTTCTATTTGGATGGAGGAAAACACGGGGGAGTTACAGGGACGCAGTACGAAGGCTGGACTGTGGAGGGAAATACGAGTTGAGCTTAATCCGTGAGGTAAGACTATAAACATCTGTTTGCCGTCAAAGTTTGACAACTACTACTCACGTGCAACTTATGTTTGTCATTTTGGTCAAGCGTACATCACACACATGCTCACTCTGTGTTTGTTTGACGACTGTGGCTGTTTGGGTCGTGTTTGTCTGAATGTTCTTTCACATCGGTGCGCCCCCTAGAGACGTGAACAGACCCTGTGTCGCTCCTCCTACCGACAGCGACTGGGGGTTGTGTTGGTGTGAAATACCCTTAAAACAGACCTACCTATGACATCACAGATCAGAGACACTGAAAATAGTGTTTTGGGGGAACAAAAGATCTCACAGACAAAACTTTTAGGATAGGATTAAAAATGCCAAAAAGTCAATTTAGCAAAACGTGCCCTTTAAAACAACTGCATCTGTTTTTGTCACATTTCATAAAACTGGCTGTTAGCTTGTGAGAGTGAAGGAAAATGTAGCTCTCTACAGTTGTTTGCTTGTAGAAACTGTAATCGTGAATAATCGCTAAATGATGATAATCTGTCTCACAATAATTGAAACATGAGAAGGCTGATATGGATCTTTTGCGGTGTACTGATATCTGATAATTGGCCTTTTGCTACCGATATCTGCATCGTAAACTCTGCAAATTCTGTCAAATCTAGGATATATCATATTCTGTGGCTTATTATGTATACTGTAACTATATTTATATTTTTTTACATTTCTTTAGCCTAATTGTTTTCAATATTGTCAAAATATTGTAAATATTGGCTGATACTAATACTGCCCATCCCCAATCGAAACAATGAGATGTTGTGACTTCCATACTCTCTGATTTATAGTTCTGCATCTCAAATTGTAACATGGTTTGGGGCAAATAAGGGCCTAGTGTGTTTTTAAGCCTGTTTAATTTTAGTGCGGCGCGGAGAACCCACACATACTGTACCATTTTCTTAGAAGACTGAAAAGCCTTGGTCTTGGCATTGCTATTGGAGCTGGAGCCGCTGCCGAAGAAGAAGAAGAGAAAGAGACTGCCTGGATCTCTGCGACTGGAACCACTGCTGGAGGTGGAGTCTCTGAAGCTGATGGTCTCTGAGCGCAGGATCTGAGGGTTGGCTCTGAAGTCCTCCTCTCTGCCCGCCTGCAAACACACTTTTCATCAGAAACTTGCTTTGCATTTGTAGGTAGGTAGGTACAATTACATGAAGCACAAAGGCAGAGATGATTGTACCAGATTCTAGCTTTTGCAGCTAATTTACATCTATAGTCCTGGGGAGGGGAGTCGGGAGGCACATTGGACATGTTTTTATTTGTAGGAGGAAACCTACGCAGGCACGGGGAGAACATGCAAACTTCATATAGAAAGGCCCAGGACCTCCTGCTATAAGGCCAGAGCGCTAACCACTGCGCCACCGTGTCGTACCGAATGTACCATTTCCTCTGGTGAAAACCATTTCTGTAAATGCACCAGTGGATATAACTGTTTTCAACTGGAACCCTCAGGCTCATTAGAAACTGCCAGATTAGTAAAAGGAAATAAAATACATAGAGCATTCTTCAACAAACCCATATAAAAGCCCTACAGTGCAGACTGAAAATTCAAAATCTACAACATTCTCTTTCTATTTAACATGTTCAAGATCTTGAACGTTTTTAAATAATTTTTTGAAATCAGATTTTGGAGACCGCTCTACCTACTATAGCATTGACAGAGGTGTTCTACAGGGCAGCACATTATTTCCAGTCCTTTTTATATTTTAATAGTTCTATTAAGTGCTCTAATCTGCAGATGATCCCATAACTTTTTGGACGACATCCACTTATTATCAGAATCTAGAGGCTTTCATTGACACCTGTCGAACTACCAACCTTGATTTCGAATTCCTTAAAGTTGTGAGAGACTCGGTGATACAGAAGTGTCTCTGGAGGCCTGCGAATCACACACTCTGGTCCCATGAAGTTATTGTCCAAAACAGCTGCACGAGAAGTCTCTCCCAGAGCGTCCCACCTGCCGAAACATTACTTTTACTAAACCTGGCCCTACTTTAATCCCAGTCTTCCACATAGCCTAATATTGACCAAGCCAACCATAACTGCAGTACAATAAAAAAGGAACATACTAACTGTTAGATCATATTTACATTGAGCAAACTCATGATATCAATTTTAGATGATATTGTTCATTTTGTTTTCAAGATAGCAAAAATTAACTACGTAGTGCATAAATGTAATATTTTGTCTGACAACAGGTTGTGTTCACATGACATTCCAACATTCACATTTCAAGCTCAATTTCCTTAAAGTCATTTTTTGTTGAAATACTATGAACGAATAGTAGATTGTTTTTTTATTTTAAAGATTTATGGCAAAGTACAAAGGTAATATTAAGAACAACTGTCAATTAACCACCATCTGGACTTCTGACATCATTACATATACCGGTATATCAGCTAAATATCGTTATCAGGGCATGCTTAAAAATCTATCAGGATCATTACTTTTGTCAATATCACCCAGTCCAAACAACAGAGCAAAATAACCCCAATGTCATATACCACCAAGTCAAATGAAAGTGACTGATGTGTCTCACCCTCTGGCGATGAGACCTGATGCTTCAGACTAGTATCTCACCCTCTGGCGATGAGACCTGATGGTTCAGACTAGTATCTCACCTGTTGGCGATGAGACCTGATGGTTCAGACTAGTATCTCACCTGTTGGCGATGAGACCTGATGGTTCAGACTAGTATCTCACCTGTTGGCGATGAGACCTGATGGTTCAGACTAGTATTCACACTTGTTGGCGATGAGACCTGATGGTTCAGACTAATATCTCACCCTCTGGCGATGAGACCTGATGGTTCAGACTAGTATCTCACCCTCTGGCGATGAGACCTGATGGTTCAGACTAGTATCTCACCTGTTGGCGATGAGACCTGATGGTTCAGACGAGTATCTCACCCCTCTGGCGATGAGACCTGATGGTTCAGCTAGTATCTCACCCTCTGGCGATGAGACCTGATGGTTCAGACTAGTATCTCACCTGTTGGCGATGAGACCTGATGCTTCAGACTAGTATCTCACCCTCTGGCGATGAGACCTGATGGTTCAGACTAATATCTCACCCGTTGGCGATGAGGTCCGAGCCGGGATGGTGCGCAGGTTCGGTCGTGGACACACAGAGGTGGGGTTGTGACACTCTCTCTCATCTGAGTTGTCTCCACAGTCGTTCTGACTGTTACAGGTCAGAGTCTGGTTTATACAGCGACCTGCAGCAATTCCATTGTTAGAGTTAGTTCAAAGATCACTGGAGTGCAGCAGAGAGACTTGGCTTCTTTCTGTAAAGCACAGAAGCTCAGTGAATTTTCTCTGTTGCCATCAGGGCGTCGTTTTGCTGTGCCTTATGCAAAAACAAAATGGGATCTTAAATCTTTTATTCCTTCTTCTATTCATCTTTTAAATGTAATTTTTTTAAGGAATGGGTAAATTGTTTTTTTACTGTATTGGTTTCTGTAAAAACCTCAAAGCTACTCTTCGTTCAGAACTGCTTTGTTTTATGTTGTGTTTTTTTGTGGTCTGGAAGTGCTTTTTTACTGCTCGAACTAATTGCCCCTCGCGGAATTATTAAAGTTGTCTGAATCTGGATCTGAATCTGAGCACACACAGCTCCTGGGTAACATGATCTTCATAACAAGATTAACAAAGATAAATTTGGACCTGTGATAAAGTGAAGCTCCTCCCACAAACACAGCAAACCGATACAAAAGTATTGAAGCATTGGGAAAAAGGAAAAGGCCTTTGAACCAATGTTCGTTGAACCCCAGACTTCCCACTAAATTGACACAAATTACAAAAAGTACACTTTTTACTGTCAAGTGTGATCAATTCTATGATCATTGTCAAAAGTACAAACTATTTTATGTTATATAAACCTAAAAAGTATGTTTAATGTATTATTACAAGTATTAAGTCAATTGCAGCATGATTGTACTGGTTCACTTCACTGCCACGTATTACTGTATTTGATCAAACTGTTAGGACACCTGTGCTTCACATTTCACCAGAGAACACTCTTCACAAACCTCGAAGGATCTGGGAGAAGACTCAAATGGCTCTGATGTGAAGCCAGTTTGTGTATATACAGTATGTATGTGTATGTGTATATGTATATATATGTGTATATGTATATATATGTGTATGTGTATATATATGTGTATGTGTATATATATGTATGTGTATGTGTATATGTATATATATGTGTATATGTGTATATATATATATATATATATATATATATATATATATATATATATATATATATATATATATATATATATATATATATGTGTGTGTGTATGTATATATATATATATATATATATATATATATATATATATATGTGTATATGTATGTATGTATGTGTATGTTTATATGTATATATTGGTATATGTATGTGTGGGTGTATGTGTATATGGAGGTGTATGTGTATGTGTATGTTTATGTACACAAACTGTAAATTTTTATGCCCCTAACCTATTCAAAAGTTTAGGGTCACCCAGACAATTTTCTGTTTACCATGAATAAAAAAAAAACTTTATTTCTAAGACCACGAACAGTTAAAGTTAAAGTTCTCTTTTTCTGGTCATTCAATAATCGAGCCATAAATGTGATGCTTTAGCTGCTCCACCTGCTCAAAGTGTTTTAATCTATCCAACTCAACAGCAGTGCTAACATGACTGTACGAGGGTTTTCTAATCATCCATTAGCTTCTGTCACAAAGAGCAAAAACAGTGGACCATCAGAACACTAGAGTGATAGTTGTTGATTAGATGTTTCATTGAATATGTATTGTTTTATTTTGATTTCCTATTATTCATATTTGCTAAAATTAATAATCTTGGGAAGTCCTCAGAGACGACTGTTGTTGTGATTTTTGGCTATACAAAAATAAATTGATTTGATTTGATTTGATAGTTGTAAATAGGCATTGTGAAAATCTGTGTCTCATTTCACCATAAACCACAGAAGAAGACATAACCTGGCTCACGCCAGATGGATGTGTTGAACTCCTATCTGAGTTCTCACTATATCCATCTGGGACTTGACTCGCTGAAAGCGTTCGAGAAAAGGCGGGGCGTTTAGTAAAATACTCCGAGCTGATTGGGTGTGGGGCCTATGAGCTAGCCAATCACAGCAACAACTCGTAATGGTGTATCCAATGTCCGCGTGAGATAGAACAAGTACGTGTCACACATACCGCTCTTCTTTCAAAAAGAAATTCCTCCGTATTTCTGCTGAAACCACATCAAAAGCAGCCGAAACACGTACATCCACTGAAGCCGCCGTCTTTGTTTAGCTTGAATCAGACTCGGCTGCGGCACCGGGGAGCTAACGGCCCTGTTAGCCCGCCCTGCTACAATGTGATTGGGCCTCAAAACCACGCTGCTGTGATGTGAGTGGGCCGAACCACGGCCGTTTCGGACTCTCAAACCAATCGAGCCGGACGAAGGCCAGATGGTTTATCTCGTGTTTGTGAATTCACAAATACCGCGAGATAAACCATCTGGCTGGCCAGGTTACAGAAGACATAAAGAAAAACAAAAATTAATCCTCTACAATCTCTATTAAAATCTACGGAAGCTCAGTATTGCCAATCTCTACTTCATTTTTTTTTCCAGCTGTATCACAAAATTTCATGATAACTATCAGGTAATAACGTGATACTATCAGGTAATAACATGATACTATCAGGTTATAACGTGATACTATCAGGTAATAACATGATACTATCAGGTAATAACGTGATAAGAAAAAAAAAAATTCTCAGGTAAAAACGGGATAGTGATACTTTCACGTAATAATGTGATACCAAAAAAAACTTTTTTTTTTTTTTTGTATCACGTGATTACGTTGTGGAGCCAAACATCGAACACAGAACTCCCACCTCGTACCACGGTGAGTGAGGGTTGTTCCCATGTTCCCCTGTCCACACAACCATAAAGGCTCTCAGCGGCTCATTGTCCCTCCGAGCCTCAGACTGAACCGTGAGAGGCTGTTGTCTCGTCGCAGACGGTGAGCGAGTGTCACAGGCCCAGAACCCACCTGCTGCAGTGATATGTGATATGTCCCCGGCAAACGCTACAAAAGACACCACCCGGAGCAATATCAGAACTGCAGGCGGAGACAAGGCACTCATATCAGCAAGAGCAAGTGGGACATGGGAGAAACCCCCGCACAGAAATGGACTGATCCAAAGCAGAGTAAGTCCCGCCCACTGAGTTTGATGAGTGAGACTGACAGATTTATTTCAAGATCGCGGTACCATCCCGAAATGTAAAAGGAAATAGGGAAATAAATAGGGAAATAAATAAATAGTTTACTTTTTTTTAAGATTTATTGAAACATTTATGTATTTAAAGATGTATTTGAACAAACAGTATATTGACACATTTAATTATGTAATAATTTATGTATTTAATTATTGCCACATTTAATTACGGTATTTAATTAATTATTTCAGTATTTATTTATTTATTTAATTATTTATTTGTACAATTCATTATTTAATTAATTATGTAATAATTAGTGATTCATTTATTTATTTTACTGTACATTTAATTATTCATTTGTTTATTTATTTCAAAATATATTTATTTAATTAATGATTTAATGGTGTATTTATATATTGAATTGTGGCACTCTGAATCCTCCATAGGTATTACGTGATACTATCACGTAATAACGTGATACCAAAAAAAAAAAAAAATTTATTTTATAATTTTTTTTTTTTTTTTGGTATCACGTAATAACGTGGTACTATCACGTAATCATCTCGTTTTTACCTGATATTGGGAGTTAATGTATATTAACTAAGTTTCAGGAGCAGGACCACAGCCCTTTTGCACCAGGAAACCACGCCTCGCTCGTCTTCTCGGTCACACCTCCAATTACCCAGAAGCCTACTTAATCCGCCCTTTCCTAACAACACGTCTTGTCTCAGATCTCTCGACAGAGAGACACACACTCATGCCCTAGCAGGCATCTTTAATGCATCCTGACTCACTGAGCCACCAGGCTTGAACACTGACCTGTTCGACGTCTCCAGTCCACATTTCTTCACAGGGCGATGGTTCTCCCAGTTTCCGCCAAACCAGCATCAAGCTGCGCCTCCTTCACAGGCTTCAGACCAGCTATTCTCTATTGTCAGCTCCGAAGCCATCGGGCCACGTATTCATGCTCTCCTCCGGCTCGGATCGCTCTTTCATTCGTCCGGAAGCTTCAGCGGCCCAGCACCCGCTCACCAGCTGTCTTCGCTCCCGCCAAAGCATCTGCGCAACTAGCGCACGCCCCGAGCTTGCGGCCTCTCCTCTCCCCGCAGACGATTCATCATGTCTCGGCGCCCGGCCCGCAACACGTGCAGAAGAAGTAGAAATCCTCTTTCAGCGCTTCCATTGCCAGCGCTAGCTCAGCACTTCCTGGTTCCCGACCCGGCGCGCAACCATTGACGTCATCGCCTCTCATCTGCATCTCGGTGCTTCAGTCTCATTTCAGCGCTTCAGCTCCCTCTAGCGGCAGGAGCTAGGTAGTACCTCCCCTCAAGCACTGTCCCGCTCAGTATGATAAATCAATCAATTCATTTATTTCCGTATTTCTTCTGTCATCTCAGGCTGCACTCAATCCCCATGCACATACATCCCTTCATCCCTTTTCTCTTATTTCGCCATATCTGACCGATGGCTTCTCATGCTCGGCCCTCCTGCCGGCATATTAGTTACGCTACGTAACCAGGTTCTATGAGTACTGCAACAAGCTGCATTCAGCAGGTCAAGGAGCCCTCTCATCCATTCCTCTGTTCTGCTCCATCACTTTCACCCACCCTTATCCCCCTCCCTGAAACCCCACCCCTTCTCCAACACTACATGTATCATTTCATTTATGTCTGTTTTTTCTACTCGCACAGGCTGCTCTCAATCCTCATACACATAGGCCTACATCCCTTCATCCCTCCATCCCCTATCTGATCCTCGCCCCTTCCCCAACACCCAATGTGTATTTTTGTTGTCTCTTTTTTTTTTTTTTTTTTCCATCCAGCTCCTTTCAGCTTCATGATTCCACTTTAGGCTCTCTGCTACGTCCACTATGCTTTTCTAGTTCAAGCTAGTTGACTATTTACTCCGAAGCTATTATATTCTCTATACTATTTAAGCTTCTTATTTTCACAATGCTCCTCTAATCTAGTTTGTGCTTCCACGTGCTGTCTGGTAATTTCATCAACTACCCTCTCACGTTCTTAGGACCTTCAACAGTGGTTGCATCACACCGGCTCCGTGGTTCCTTTCATTCAGTCATGCCGCGCACAGAGCTTCATTCCTAGCTTTCGCTATTCCATAATCATTCCAGCTCGTGCTAGCTCGTTATTTATTCATTGTCTGGCGGCCATCTTTCTAAGCTAGTTATGCGCTTCATTCACACTGAAGTATATCGCTAATCAGCTGTTCACTCTAGTTAGCATTCTAGCTACCTTTCGATGCCACCACAGTCCCATCAGTTCTATGTCGTATGTGCTACGCCCGTGCTTTGGAGGAGAGTCTACAGTCCATAGATCCTCTCCTCTTACGGTTAGTGTAGCGTCGCGGCATCAGACGCCTGCTCGTCCCTTCCAGCATTAGGAGCAGGGGCAAGTCTGTGAGCGCTCGGCCTCTGCCCGGAGCTTGACAGCATCTCGGCGGAATGCTTGTCTATCTCCACATTCCCTAGGGGAGGCGCAGACTGCGCGGGTGCGACGTTATGACCGGTTCTCGTTCGTACGTCCCTTACGAGCACCCCCCCCCACCCCCCCACCCCCCCTACGGACATAGTGGGCAGGCCCAATTTTCTGGCTCCCGTCCCTCCTGCTACGATATGCAAGCGGAGAGAACGGAGAAAGTAACTGCAGTTCTATGAGTATGTGCATAGCCCTCCACGGGCTTCGCTTTTGGCCTTTATCTACATGGAAGGCCGACATAGAACGGTTCCTACTCCCCGTACTTCTTGGTTGCCAAGAAGTGCGGCGGCATACGGCCCTTTTTGGATCAGCGTGTCTCCTCCTTCCTGTTACGTGGCGCAGGAATGGAGGTGCTGGCAGAGAGAGGAGAGAAAATGTAGTTACTTACGTAACTGTAGTTCTATGAGTTTGTGCGTAGCCCTCTACGGGCTTCGCTATTGGCCTTTATCTACATGGAAGGCCGACATAGAACGGTTTCTACTCCCCGTACTTCTTGGTTGCCAAGAAGTGCGGCGGCATACGGCCCTTTTTGGATCTGCGCGTCTCCTCCTTCCTGTTACGTGGCGCAGGAGTGGAGGTGCTGGCAGAGAGAGCAGAGAAATCTTAGTTACTTACGTATCTGTAGTTCTATGAGTGTGGCATAGCCCTTTACGGGCTTCGCTACTGGCCTTTATCTACATAGAAGGCCGACATAGAACGGTTTCTGCTCCCCGTACTTCTTGGTTTCCAAGAAAAGCAGCGGCATTCGGCTCTTTTTGGATCTGCATGTCCTCTACGGATGCATAGCCTAGAGGCCGTTTCGCATGCTGACCACACAACACCTGTTAAGTGTGTCAGTCTGGCGATTGTCTGACTCTGGTAACCTCATGGATGCTTGCTTCCAGGTTTCCATTGTTTCGGAGCTCTGAAGGTTCCACCGCTTCTCCGTGGCTAGGAGATGCCAGGAATATTGCTGACTCCCGTTTGGCTGTTCACTGGCACTTGGAGAAAGTGCATGGAGGCGGCGCTGGCCCTGCTGCGTCGTATTGGAACCAGCCATTGGCTCATCCTGGCCTCCTCCCATCAGGAGGCTCAGGCTCACACAGAGGTGGTGCTGGATTACATCTTCAGGCTGGGCTTTGTGGTCAACAGACTGTGTTTGAAGGACGCAAGTCCGGTCCCATCAGATTCAATCGCTTCTCGGATTGATGGCAGTGGCCCAACCAGTGGTACAGCTGGCCTACTGCCCATGAGACGCCTCGGTGGTACTCCCGTCTCAGGTTGCACCCGGCGCACGACAGGAGGGGGGGGGGGTCTTGGACCAGTGCTCGACGGGCGGCACCTGGTCTCCGACGCCCAGCACATCAATGTCCTGTAGATGGAGGCAGTGAGGTACGTTCCTGCACGTCCTGCACTTCAGAGCGGAACTGGAGTGACACCACGTCTTAGTCCGATCAGACAACACGACTGTGGTGGCTTATCTGAACAGACAAGGGGGAACCAGATCTCCCTCGCTCCACAGGAGGGCGGCCTGAGATCTTTCTATGGACCATCACTCACCTCCTTTCCTTGAGGGCCCGGCACATCCCCGGCATTCTCAACGTAGGCGCGGACAGAATGTCCAGGAGCGGAGTAGCCCGCGGCGAATAGAGCCTAGCCCCTTGGGTGGCGGCGCAGGTTTGGCAACAGCTCGGCCACCCGGTGGCCGACCTGAAAACACTCTATGCCCCCTGTAGTTCTCACTCAGACTAGAGGACGAGCCTCCTCTGGGCGTCGACGCGTTGGCGCACCGACTTTGGCCGAGGGGTCTTCTTTATACATTTCCCCCTCCGGCTCTTCCCTCCACTGCTCCACAGAGTCAGGAGAGACAGGCTACAAATGGCCCCGGACAGTTCAAGTGCCGGGTGGTACCCGGACTTGGTGTCCAGGGCACAGGGGGACCTTGGCCCCTCCCGGACTCGCCAGACACGCTGACTCAGGCCCAATGATCCCTTTACTCACATCCAATCCTAGGCCACAGGCTCTTGGTTTGGAAGCCGAGAAGGAAGTGGTTAGGCTTAGGCCTCCCTTCTGCTGTAGTCTCGACTATTCAAGGAGGCCATGCGCCTTCGACGATTAGGGCCTACAGGCTATGATGGCAGTTGTTTGCCACATGGTGCACGGAGAGGTCAGTGGATCCCCTCTCCCGCACTATTCAGGAGGTCTTGGGTTTTCGTCAGGGTCTCCTGCCCAAAGGCTGATCGGCTTCGACCTTGGGCGTCTTTGCTGCGGCCATCGCTTTCGCCGCATTGGTTTTTGGTGGTTTCCTGGCCCATAACCATCCTCTCGTTAAGCGCTTCTTACGGGGTGCGCTCAGTCCGAACCCACCCCCCGGAAGCTCTGCCGCCCCTTGGAACTGCAGGTCTGTTAGAGGGCCTCTCGGGTCCACCTTTTGAGCCCCTGGATCGCGCTGAACTCAGCTGCTTATCGTTTAAGACGTTTTTGGTGATCGCCTCTGCCAAGAGGGCAAGGGAATTATGTGTCCACTCCATCCACCCTTCTTGCATGTTCTTCAGCGGTGATGGAGGCTTGGTGGAGTTATGGCCGAACCAGGCTTTCCAGCCTAGGATGTCCAGGGTCATCCGCTTGGGACAGCGTTGTCATCCCCCACATGCGTCAGCGGAGGGTGAACGGTGTCACCGGTCAGGGCATTTCGCCGCTTCCTGCACTGCACTTCAGGTATTCTGACCAGTTATTGTGGGTTTTGATGCGAAGGATCGAGGCACTGCTCTCTCTTCGCAGCGCTTAGCCCACTGGGTGTGCCAGGCGGGTCACATGACTGACGAGGCAGAGGGGCGTTCCCCTCCTGCACTCATCAGAGCTCGTTTTACCTGGTGTGTGGCCACCTCTTCAGCTACTCTTAGAGGGGTGCCCCTAGAGGAGATCTGTCTGGCAACCTCCTGGTCCTCCTCGTCGACGTTTGTGCAGTCATATCTGTTGGATGTGACAGTGCGGTCAGTGACTCATTTGGTCCTCTATCGCGGGCCGGATGAGTCGACATGAGGTGACGGCCTAAGGACTTTCCTCTTTGTTGGCGATGTGCCTCAGGCGCTTTTAGGAGAGGCGACCTGCGCATTGCTTCCAGTCTCAGCGTCTTCTTCTGGAGGCTTTTGCCTGGGTGTTCTTGGTGCTCTTGGGAGAGGCAGCCTGTTCACCTTCGTTCGTACTCCTTCTGGATACTTTTGTGGTGGTGTCCTGGTGCTCTTGGGAGAGGCGACCAGTTCATCCATTAGCACTCCTTCTGGATGCTTTTCTTGTGGTGACTTGGCGCTCTTGGGAGAGGCGGCCTTTCATCACCTTTGTTTCTTTTTCATGCGGGTGGTTGTGGCAGGTCCGGGCAGGACTATGTGCCTTCTCTCCATCCGGTTTCAACCTCGCCCGCTGCCTCTCTGTACTTGGTACGAAGTAGGTTTGCGGGTGCGCTCCAATCATGCATGCCTGCTGGGAGTACATCCTACGGCCTTCGCGTAGGGTATGCCAATAGCGAAGCCCGTAGAGGGCGTAGCACATACGACATAGAAATCTTAGTTACCTAATGTTACTGTAGTTCTATGAGTATGTGCGTAGCCCTCTACCTGCAGGCCCAGCAGGCATGTCTTCCACTGTGCTAGAGTTCAAGAAGGGCAAGCGATAGTGGACAGGGCCTTATATACGGCCAGTGGGGGAACCACGTCCCCATGATTGGAGCGATACATTGTTTTGATCTTCAGGTGCGAGCGCTGCCTCGAGTGTTAGCCAATAGCAAAGCCCGTAGAGGGCTACGCACATACTCATAGAACTACAGTTACATTAGGTAACTAAGATTTATCCATGTTTGCTAGTGCTACTCCATCACATTGGTTCTCTAAGATGGTATTCTTGACATTTCTGCCTCGATTGATCATATATATCAGGTAGCCTACGCACTTCACACCTCATTGGTCTTCACGTGTGCTTAGGTAAATCTGTTTTTAAGCTAGTCTAGCTTACACTTGTCAAGTTCTTATCTAAAGCTCGCTATCTCTGATAGTTTGGGCCTTTCGCTTCACAGCTCTTCATTGTAGATCATGCAAGTAGGTCACACATAGTGACGCTATTTTACCACACACGTTTATCAACGCTCAGTCTCACACTGTCGATTTTCGTCTAATACCAGCTTCTTGTCATGTCTTACTTTAGCTAGCGTCGTTCCCTCTCGCTCACTCTTCTGATAACCAGCCACGTAATCTGTTGCTTGAGTGTGCTTCTTTTTAGTCACGGTTAAGCTATTTTATCTCGTTCACTCACAGCTTTCTGTCGTGCTAGCTTGTTATACATCAACCATGCTAGTTTATTATGCCCACAGGGTTTTGCTCAGCTTGCCCATGCTTAGTGTCGATTCTTAGTGCCGCCATCTTAAGTCAGTCCATGCAGGCCTACTTCACGCTCACGTGCGAGCAATCTCCTCCAATTTTAGCTCATTTCATGTCACTCAGCTATTTAGCTAGTATTCCTTCCCTCTTGCTACACTCTTCCAACTCGTCATTTCACTTCAGTTCATGCCATTCCGCTCATGGTCTTAGCACTTTCGCTCCAGGCTTCTATGCCACCTCTTGTCAAGTTCTCTTCTTATTCTCTGGTCAGTTATCTCAGCCATCGCCGCCTCTTTCATTCCATTTCAGTCAGCTATCTACGCTACCACTGCTTGTGCTAACCATGTCTCCCTTACCCTTCTCCTTCTACCCACTCATCCCCTCATTCATCCCTCACTCCAGCCAACCCATCCTTCTGCCCAGCACAGAGCTACTGCCAGTCACCCAGATTCATCTCCAAACATCATAGACCGTCCTAGAGTCGTTTGGCGTGCACCAGGACTCTCCTCCTAGAGTCGTTCAGCGGGCACCAGGACTCTCCTCCTAGAGTCGTTCAGTGGGCACCAGGACTCTCCTCCTAGAGTCGTTCTGCGGGCACCAGGTCTCTCCTCCCAGAGTCGTTCAGCGGGCACCAGGACTCTCCTCCTAGAGTCGTTCGGCAGACAACAAGACGCCCTTCAGGAGTCTCGGCAGGCACAAGGATGCCCCTGTGCAGTCTTCAAGGATCACCAGGATGGGTCCCACCCTCAATCCTCCCCTTTCTCATCCCTTATCCTATTCTAGTCTTCCCTCATTCATCCTTCACCCTAATCAAGCCTAACCTCAATCATCCCTCATCCTAATCAACTCTTTCCTCAGTCATTCCTCATGGCATGCTCTCCCTCGTTGCATCGAGGACCTAACTATGTCCGCATCTCCATGGCGTCCCTCTCAAAATCAACCTCCAATATCTGCATACCTAATTGTCTCATCAGCTACTCTTCTGTTTTTGTCAGAACATTCTCAAACCACAGAGCTCGCGTCTCCATTTCATCCTCCATTTCAGTTCATTCCACGGTATTGGCACCAAGGCAGCACTTCAATCTTACTACGCCTTTACATACAAGAGAGCACTTTGACAACTGAACAATTTCATTCACCCCGCTCTCGAATCTATTAATCAGCCCTCGACTTTGTTCTAATCTCACTGTCATTACAGCATTCTTTGGGGCTCGAGTTACTCACTGAGTCCACACGACTCAAATCTCCACATTCTCTCTCTTTCTTAAGCCAGATTCTCATACTCCCATACAACTCCTCTAGTCTTGTCTCAACTCACACATGTCGTCAAGCTCATTGCGTCGTTGGGAACGTGCTCATTTCACTTTCTTCTTCATCTCTCTTTTGGGGGTCCTGAATCGGCTGCTCGGATCGCCGAGACGGAGCTCCCATCCACAGTCTCTCGATCCAGCCATCAATCAATCATCAATCATCAATAAATTTCTTAATTGCATTCTTTATGGTGGTGTGGTCCTTGCTAGTGAAATATATATTTTTTCATATCACATTATTACCTGATAGTATCACGTTATTACCTGATAGTTATCATGAAATTTCGTGATACAGCTGGGAAAAAAAAATAAAGTAGAGATTGGCAGTACTGAGCTTCCGTAAAATCCATATTGAAACGTTGTCAAAATATTCCAAAGATTCTGAAGCATAAATCCACTTTCTGAGTCTCTTCTGTAGATTTTAGATCCATGTTGTTCATTCAGAATGTTTGTGAAGTTTAAAAGAGTTCTCCGCTAAATTTTAGTGTTTTTTTTTTTGTTTGTTTTTTTGTCTTTATTTAGTCATTTCTACTTCCTGTCTGTGCCAGTGTCACAGCGCCACACTCTGGTCAGATACAGGCATTACACCGGCTTCAGATTCATTTGGACGGTGATAAATTCTAAGGCAGCTCCATCTTTACGTAGATTGTTTTTAAAACTATCCACGTTTTGTCTTCGTGTGGACAAGGTCTTAAAATAACAGATTTATAAATGTCCTTTATTATGGGTGCTGGGTCAATTTTGTTGTGTTGGACAGATAATGTAGTTGACAGGGCTGAAGTGGAGAGATTTTTCTTAAAAATAATAGAAGAAAATGTTTTGACATTGATGATGAAAATAATGGAGATGCTGCAAAATACATTAGCATCAGATAGTCTGCACATCTATCATTCATTTTTATACTATGTGACGATTATTAATTTTTATTTATAAAAATATATATTAAACTCTATTAATTATTAATAACTCAATAGTACAAAGAAAAGTTTAGAAATAAGTAGGAAAAAAATCCAGTAGAGCGAGTTCTTGAACCACAGTGAACCAAAAAGCCTTTGTTTCACTGAGACTGTTCCAGATGGACAGATGAGTTACTCTGCTCTTCCAGCTCTTCTATGGCTCACAAAATGGTCACAGAACAAGCTCTTGAACTTAGTTTCAGGTTTGTTTTAATGAAGATAAGAGAGTAAAAGTCCGTTATAGATCCATCAATTATTTATTTTTTTTCCGTGGTCGATTCATTATCAGTTTTATTTCTATAACCCAAGTAGTTCAGACGTAGGCTCAGCTGGTGTTTTTGGTCATTGTTTGGCAAATAGTTTTAAATATTGTACATGGAAGGTGTTTGGGCCATGATTTTGGTTTTATCTCACACTCCTGAGAACTCAACGATCAGACCAGGAACTGTTCTATGTCCCCATAGTCACATCTACGAAACAATCCAATTTTAAACACAGTTAAAGTCAAATGACTCTCAAAATATTCTGAAAACACAGAATGGGATTGTACCAGATGGTGTAGGTTACTTATGCATTATTTCTTCAAAACTCAACATGCTGTCATTAGAATGATGGCTTTTATGTGTATTTATTCTCAATCTTCCACAATCTGATTAAAATGAATTTTTAAGTTCCTATACATGTAAGCTATAAATGGAAAGCTCTAATCCATTTATTTTGACATGAATAAGTTATTTTGGGAGAAATCAGAATCACTTTGGACATCAAGCCCTCAAATTATGAAATAAAACCACATTTGAAAACAGTTTCTAGGCCTTTAAAAGGATTCCACCTGGATATTTTGACTATATTACCATGTTCTTACTCTCATCTTTAGTGCTTTTGGCTTCAGATTTTAAATGGTAATTGTCAAGACCCAACTGATGCTCAGTCTGCTGTCTGTGAGTTCATTTCTGAACTCACAGACAGCAGACCACTTTTCTCCTCTTTAGATTTTCCCCAAAATCCAGACAGAATTTAAATTCTGGTGTTCCTCTGTGCAGAGCATGTTTCCACCTAAATTTAGAGTAATTTAGACATCAGTTGTCAAAACTACAGAGTCTCAGCTTCACAAAGAGCCCACAGATTAGATTGTGCTCTGAGTGTTGAAGAACAGTTTTGATTTAAAATGTCCATTACAGAGGACATGCTGTATAAATGTAAATAAAAATACATTAGTGACATTAAATGCTTAAGTTTTTAGTTACTTGTAAATAGCTACAAAATCACTATATATATATATATATATATATATATATATATATATATATATATATATATATATATATATATATATATATATATAAATGTATAAATACTGTATGTGTACATGTATATGTATTAGGGCTGTCAAGCGATCAATTTTTAATCGTGATTAATCGCATGATTGTCTTGAGTTAACTTGCGATTAATTGCATTTAATTAAATGTTTTTATTTTATATATTTTTTTAATGTATTTTGCATTCTAATAACATATTTAGCTTTCATTCCTGTTTATTATGTCTTTAATTGTAGAATGTCTCTCTTGAAGTGTAAAACAATGTTAGGCTTTCCCATAACATTAGGCCAAATCTTGGTATTGATTTGTCTCACTCATTAGAAGCATTTATTACACTGCTCTTTCACGATAAAGCTCTTTCTGCAGCTGGAGATTATGAGGCTTTTATTGTGAAGGATTTAAAGGAAGTGTTAGTGAGAACCATGGATGTATTATATTATCTGGATTGGACTCCGCCCCCTCTTTCCTGATGCGAGTGGCGATCAGGCTGCTCTTCTTGGGCCCAACCGTACTGCAGCGGTTGGGCCCAAGAAAAATGTCCCCATAGAGCGTCAATGCATTTTTGTCACTTCAAACTGTCCGTGCTCCGCGGACACGGCACCTACAGCTTTAACTAAGGTTTCATTTTGAGGGTATTTCTCTCGAGTTTCACAACATAAACTTTTCAATTTTTTTCAATGCCCCTAAGCGCTTAAACAGTGTTTAGCCTAGCTTACCGCTCTGCCCACGCTCTCTCCGCTCCTCCGCCGCTCTCCCCCCGCTCAGGCCACCATCGCTCTGATTGGTCAGAACTGATCACGCTGTCACTTTTCTGATGTCACAGTAGTGGGAGGCGCTAGCCCGCATTCAGGAAAGAGCGTGGAAGTAAAAATCTTTTTCGGCATCAATGCGCCACTGAGCCAATGAGCAGAAGCCATTGAAAAAAACGGGCCGCCGTCTTGGACTCATCTTCCAGTTCTAATTATACTTCCATGGCTAGAAATGGCAAAGCTTTACCGTAACTACCAGAGCCAAAAGTAGAACTTCAAACGTTTTTGCCGGAGTTTTTAAAGACTATATATATATATATATATATATATATATATATATATATATATATATATATATATATATATATATATAGTATGTATGTATGTATATGTAGTATACGTATGTGTGTAGGTATAGGTATGCATACATATGTAAATGTATGTGGTGAACTCACCGTTGTCACACTTGAACTGGTCCTTGCAGCTGAGAGGAGGTAGCTTACACTCTCTGGTGGGGTGACATGGACGCTCCTCCATTAACAGCTCACTGCAGGACGCTCCTCCAAACTGCGCTGGAGTGAGCACTGAGCGAGTCCGCAGCTGAGCACACACACATAGAAAAAGACACAAATGTAGGTTAGAACTGCACAACTCGAGGTTTTTCAGCAGCAGGTCTAACACATGTATGTTGTTTAACGACTCTACACTCAGTTCACTCACTCGCTCTCTGGCTGAAGTTCTCATCCTCGTGGCCGTGAGTCTGCGTCTGGCCCTCGAGCCTTGAGTTTGACACATGAAGAGTGACTTTTTCAGTACATTTTATAAAAACGTGTGTTTTTATTTTTAGATATTAGTTATTAGAATTAGAAAATGTGTCAGAAAATTGTATGGAAGTTTTATAAAGGAATTACATTTTTTTATGTGAAATAAACCTCATGTGATGTTGACAGTACATAGACACACAAAAATGTATAAACCAGTTTAATAAATGAAAGCAGGTGAAGCACTGACAATGTGCAGTGATGAAATCCAGTAACATCCGGTTCAGATCTACACAGAACCTGTCCCAACCCAATCTGGACCAGTCCAAACCTCATCCAGATCCAGCTAAAACCAGTCTAAAAGCAGTCTGGACCATTGTGAACCAGTCTGGACCCAAACAGGACTGGTTTGAGCCCAGTTCAGACCTGTCAGAACCTGGTTAGAACCCAGTCCAAACCCACTGACCAGCCCAGGCCCAGTCCCAATCAGTCTGATCCCAGTCTGAAGCAGTTTGGACTGGTCAGAACCTGTTTAGACCCAGTTTGGACTTGTTCATAACTGAGCCCTGTACTACGAACGTCGCTGAACTTCTCCTGGATAAGTTTCTCTTACCCGGGTTGACTAACAATCCGAATCCGTGTATCATTCGTTCAATTGATTTTCAATTTCAAAACAAAAACAAAAAAAGGAAAAGTTAGCCCTTTTTTCCTTTTTTTGTTTTGATTCATAAAACAAATTACAATAAAACGGGTTGATTTTTGTTTTTTCCATTTGGTTTCAATATCGAAAAAACGAGCATTGAAATACTGTCTCTGAGCGTGGGTTCTTTTTTTAATTTACCTTTATTTGTTTTGTGTGAACTGGAAGTTTGTCTCGGCCGGGTGATGTGGGCGAGAGCGCAGCCAGCAGTGCCAGATAAAAGCCTAAACTGGGCTTGTGTGCAGGAGAACTCGTTTTAAACTGAATGAAAATGCGCTGCCCCGAGTTTATACCACTGCGTACCACCTGTTTGCATTGCGTCCTTACAACGCAGTATTAGTATAAATACGGTGTAAGTATACCTGTGTGTGATAGTGGTCACTCGGTAGAGCGTCGCACTCTCGTGCAAGAGCTCTGCAGATCGATCCTCACCATGTGAAATTTTTATTTTTATGTTGTTGATTATAATTTATTTATGTCACGTGATAAAGTTTCTTAGCAATTCATTTATGACAGTTTCAGAGTTTACAGCAAAGACCAGAACACAGACCAGAGCAAGGACCAGAACACACAGACCAGAGACCAGAGCTCACAGACCAGAGCTCGCAGACCAGAGCTCGCAGACCAGAGCAAAAACCAGAGCACACAGACCAGAGCTCACAGACCAGAGCTCACAGACCAGAGCACACAGACCAGAGCTCACAGACCAGAGCTCACAGACCAGAGCACACAGACCAGAGCTCACAGACCAGAGCAAAGACCAGAGCAAAAACCAGAGCTCACAGACCAGAGCACACAGACCAGAGCTCACAGACCAGAGCTCACAGACCAGAGCACACAGACCAGAGACCAGTTTCTGATTCTTGACCAACTGATATTGAAATGCAGTACATAAGTCATAATAATAACTCGAGTATGTTGTGAACATACTAGTTATTACATTTGTGGTCAGCTCCGAGTTTTACTGTCACTTGTGGTTTATTACGTTTGAGGTTTATTATGTTTGAGGTTTATTACGTTTGTGAGGTTATTACGTTTGTGAGGTTATTACGTTTGAGGTTTATTACGTTTGAGGTTATTACGTTTGTGAGGTTATTACGTTTATGAGGTTATTACGTTTGAGGTTTATTACGTTTGAGGTTTATTACGTTTGAGGTTTATTACGTTTGAGGTTATTACGTTTGAGGTTATTACGTTTGAGGTTTATTACGTTTGAGGTTATTACGTTTGAGGTTTATTACGTTTGAGGTTTATTACGTTTGAGGTTTATTACGTTTGAGGTTTATTACGTTTGCGGGTTTATTACGTTTGTGAGGTTATTACGTTTGTGGGTTTTTAAAGTTTGAGGTTTATTACGTTTGAGGTTTATTACGTTTGAGGTTTATTACGTTCGTGGTTTATTACGTTTGCGGGTTATTACGTTTGGGTTTTTAAAGTTTGCGGGTGTAACTTACAAGTTTCAATTAACACATTTACGAGAAAGTGGCTATGTGACAGTAGCCTATTTTTTACAATAAAATACTGTAACTTCAAATCAGTTTCCCCAGAATGCATTAGGCGAGTGAGAAAATATCTGGTACTAAAGCTTTACATTCTAGGGCTGCATAAGAAAATCTGGACAATTTATAAAAATACATATTGTCTGGCCACTATGTCCATCTTTCAAGTTTCAGTGGGCGTGATTAACAGATTCATTAGCCAATCAGAGACACGCGCTGTCTTACGTATGAAAAACAGCATTTGTAAGTAAATACGCTTTCTTTGTCGAGCACTCAGACAGAGTCACTGAGCGCTTCACAGTGAGACAGCAGCAGCCCTGGAGCAGCGCCTCAACCTCCGACCACCACCGAGCGGTCCCTAACTTGCATGTTATTGGTTGGTGGAGAAGCTGGAGTCCATGACATGGAAAAAAAATATCACATGGAAGTGAAAAACAAAATCAACGAGCCACTGAAATGTGAGGAGAGTGAAGACGACCAGCTCCCGGTCAGGACTGGACACATACCTGCTTCTTGGCGCAGGGCGAGCAGTCGGACCAGGGCGTGTAGTCGCTGAGCTCACAGTTGATAGGACAGGCCCTCTGCATACATGAGCCCGTCTCCTTGAACACACACAGCTGTGGACAGCTGTACTTCCAGTAGTATCCATCCCAGAACTCCACTGCCCTGTGGACACACCAGGAACATCACACTCACCTCAAACTTTACATGATCCAGACCACAATCTGGTCCAGTGTTCACAACCTTTTGGGATTTATTTCTGTTTCACACTACATACTCAAAGAGAGTAGGTAGTGTGAAACAATTTTTGAAGGAAAAAATAAAATAAAATAAAAAGAATTTTTGAATGTTCCTATACAGTTACAGTCCGTGTGGAGAGAAACGTGGCAGTTAAGCCGAGTGGCACAAGTCAGATCTATGGAAAGTTTCTAAGTATTTTTTTAGACATAAAATGACCTGTAAATGAACAAACACGTACTTTCTAAATGTGGTCACACCAGCTCGCCAAAGCCACAGTGGGGGCAGCTGTACCACTACACAGTGTGGGATGAATGAATAATGAATGTGAAGCGTCTTTGGGTGTCATGAAAAGCGCTGCCTAAATCCAATGCATTATCAGTAAATATACTAGTAAGTACTTATGTGTTCATAGTTCCAGTGCACCTTTACAGAGTTTAAAAGCTGATTGTTTTGATGTTCCTCTTGGTGAAATAGTAAATAATAATCCTCTTTGCCCTTATTAGCTGCAGCTATGTAGCTAGCATCTGGCTAGTAGCAGTTAGCTCCGACGGACTCTACCCTGATTCACTACTGCTGCTGCTTCTGCTCCTTCTGTGGAATATTTAAGACTCAAATGGATGCATACATTTTAAAGTGTTGTGAAGGGATAATATTAGTGAAAGGAGCAGCCTGCTGTTTTTGATTCACATTCACCACCTGCATCTGTCTCTGGACTAGTGCAGGGCTCTCAAACACCTTATCAAACCCTTCCCACATCAGCGTCAACACAGTCCTAATCCTTGTAATAATAATAATAATGTCGGTTCACTCTGAGAAGCTGTCGACTAAAATTACAGTTACACACCCTGCACAGCCACAGCGCAGACACGTCCCACAAACACCACTGTGCTGTTTGAGTGGCCCAAATGAAACCCCTGTGTGAAGGCCATCCCATCGTAGCCTGAGAGCGTTAGGTCCTCACCTGTGGCGTGTGCGGGTCCCATAGTTGCAGGTCCTGGAGCAGGCTGACCACTGGCCCCAGGGGTACTTTTCACAGAAGCAGGCCTCAGACAGAGAGAGGCAGCAGGCCAGGCCCAGCAGCAGGACACAGCTCCACATCCTCACAAAGCTGTCTGTGAGAGGAAAAGCAAACCAAGGTGGGCAGTAAGTGTAGAAAAGAAGAGGAAACGTGTACGCGATGGAAAAAAAGAGCAGCGAAGCAGATTATGAGAGCGACCACAGTGAGAGAAAAAACAATATGAGTAAAGATCAGCTGGAACTTAAAGTGTCCAATACTGCACAACCAAGATTCAAAGGATTCCAATCTTCCTGTATCACCACTTAATGACATCACAAGGTGAAACAGCATGTTTTCAGTTTGAAATTGCGCCCCTGATAGGGATTGGAGTGCACTACAATTATATCTTTCTCAAATAAATTTGAATTTAATTTAAAATTTACAGACAAACCCTTAGACCCATAAGCTGATAATTACAAATGTACTTCAATTTAACAAGGTTTTGATGTAATTCAGGGGGGTCTGGGGGATTCTCCCCAGGAGAATTTTTAAAAATTCAATGCAAATTCCTGTTTTTTGGTGAGTTTTAGATGTGATGATCCTATTGTGTGATGTTATTTTTCTATAATTAAAAAGACATGAGGCAGTTAAATAAACAAAATACAAATAGGGCCCCCCCATAGAGGCCAAATGTAGGGGCCCCAGATTCCCTTAGCTCCGCCCCTGTAAAACTGGGCTTTAGGAGCGTCAGGCAGACTGACTCGGCCTGACAGGATTGTCCTGAGTGATCAGAGCAAGAAAAACACGGGAGCTGCTGCTTTTATAAGGTTAGTGTCTGTTTTATGTCACAAAGACCTCTTCAAACATTTGGAAGAGAGAGAGAGCGGCTCTTTGGCTCATTCAGAAACATATGCGCTTCCACATGCGCTCTCTCTCTCTCTCTCTCTCTCTCTCTCTCTCTCTCTCTCTCCTCTCTCTCTCTCTCTCTCTCTGCCTAACGAGCGCGCGCGCCTCCGCCCGTCACAGAATGGAGGTGAGTGAATGTGCCCACTGTCTGGGCCGGTAGCGCACAATTCACGTTGACAGGCCGCTAAGCAAGCTCACTGCCTGCCTGGCCCGCGGCCGCGACACACTTTGTTAACTTAAAGACGAGAGAGAGAGAGACAGACGCGGCCCGGCCCGCGGTTGAGTAAGCGCTTCAGAAGCCAGGTCTGGCGTGTGCGCGGCGGCTTCGACCCGACTTCTCACTTTTTGGGCCATCGGCCCACTGACCATCCCCGTATGCCAGTCCGCCCTTGGTGTGGAGGTTGGTAAGTATTAGATTTGTTATGTAGGTCAACAGGATAGAGGGATATTTGATCCGTGGGCATCTAGATGGTTGTTAAAGTTTAAAGATCCAGGCTGACACCACAATTTTCGGCATCGATTCAATACCCAGTATATTGGATGGGATCTTTCTCTTGCCTATATTAGTATCAACATCCGTATATGGTCAGGTCAAAGGTTGGTAAGTATTAGATTTGTTATGTAGGTCAACGGGATGATAGGGGGATATTTGATCCGTGGGCATCTAGATGGTTGTTAAAGTTTAAAGATTTAGTGAATGCAAAGGATTAGGGTGTTTTATGAGTGGATGTTGGATTCATCGTTTTTTTATGTTATGTTTAGTTTAGGGTAAGGAGATGATAAGGACACATCTTCAGTAGTGGACCTTGGAATCATCAGGTGTTTCGGCCATTATCACTAGACACCTTCATCCAAGGGCGGCCCCAGCGAGGTTGATCAAGTCTCGTGGTGTGTCCTCTATTTTAGAGTTAATTGAAAGTCAATATGGATTCGAATTTGAAGTTGTCAAGGAGTTTAACTGGTTAGTGTTATTTTAATGTGATTGGGTAATGTGAGGTTAAGGGTAAGTGTTAAGGATAGGTTTAGGGGTGTTAAGGATAGGTTTAGGGGTGTAGCAGGGTTATGGTAGTGATAGGTGAGTTTAAGGTTAGGATTAGGCTAGGTTTAGGGGAAGAATATTAATGTAAATAGGGTTAGGGTTAGGGTCAGGGGGTTAAGTTTAGGGTTAGGGTCAGGGGGTTAGGTTGGATGGTTGACGTTAGGGTAAGGAGCTGTCTAACACATTCTGCCTATGAATGTCCTCACTTTTGTGCAGGTACACGAACGGGTGTGTGTTGGTTTAGGATTCTTTGTGTAAGAATGGGACACCGCTCCAAACGTTTAGCACTCTGGATTGAATCTGGATCACAAGAGGAGAGATCACATCAATAAAACAAAACAGTAGCACTCAATACTCACTTCAAACTACTACAACTCTGGGACAATGGAAAATAAAAAAAGAAAAAATAAAAAGACACTTGAGAGCTGAGTGGACCAGCTCAGACCAATCACCACGTAGAACCCAAACAGCAGACATGTTTGTGAAAGGATCAAGTACAGTCTAGAAATGAAGACTAACGCTAAGCTACGTGAGAATCAGGTGGTAATCTGTTTTTTTGTATTTGTCTTGAACACACCATCGTAACAATCCAACTGTTTCACTGAATTCACCTCCACCCTGTCAGACTTGCAGGTAGTGAGCATTGGTGCACCACAGGGGGCGGTAAGCTCACCCGTCCTGTTTACTCTCTACACTGATGACCACAGGACCACTAATTCCAATATCATGTCCTGAAATTTTCAGATGACACAATCATACTGAGTCTGCTGACACAAGGAACAAGCATTAACACCTACATATCAGAAATCCAACATATGGCAGAGTGGTGTGAGAAGCACATCTGATTCTGAATGTGACAAAAACTAAGGAGATGATCTTTGATCCAAGAGGAGTCGGGAATCATAGTGTCGTCTCAATCAAGGCTCAGGACATAGAGCAGGTCACAGCATACAAGTACCTGGGAATCTATTTTGACCCACAGTTTTATTGGGCAGAACATGTGGATCATATCTGTGCAAAAGTAAACCAGAGATTACATTTTCTGAGAAGATTGAGACTACATGGTGTTGATGGAAAAGTGATGCTTCTCTTTTACAGAACTTGCATAGAGTCTGTTATTCGGTCTGGCATGACGACTTGGTTTGGTAATCTGACAGTTAAGTTAAAATCACAAATCTTGAATTTGACCAAACGAGCAAGCAAGATTATTGTCTGCCTCTACCCTGCACCTTACAGGAGATTTTTGAGGAGACAGTAGTGAAACAGCTGATCCGACTCACATCCTGTATAAGGAGTTTTGAATTGTTGCCGTCTGGTAAACGATATAGGAGTGCCAAACTGTAAGATGAACAGATATAAACACTCAATGGTCCCCATGTCGATCTCTCTTCTAAATCGTAAGAAATTGTTGTGAAGGCTGTCTCCCTATTCACCTGTTGGACTCATGTTTGGTGCAGTAGTTTAGCTAAATACTTGCACTGTGTTGTTTGACAAAGTGAGATGTATTTTGAACATGTGCTGGGCCGTGCATGTTTCTGCCTAGAATTAGGACTGAGTGCAGTGTGTGCCTCAGACTTTTTTTTTTTTGTTTTGTTTGTTTGTTTGTTTGTTTTTGTCCTGAGTGGGAGAGTGGGGTGATTTGTGCCAACGGGGAAGTTGTGCCACCCCCTGTTTCTACAGAACCATAGAAGAAATTGGTCATGTGACCACAAATTATTGAAGGTTTAGCCATGTCACTCATCCTGTAAAGATGGGAGGCTGATTGCATGAGAAATAAGGGCATTTAAGTAGAAAAAACTAGTTTTTGCCCTTCAAAGTAAAATTTGTATGATCAAAGTTTTTTGATTGTTGCGTCTGAACAGTTATAGGCAGGTTTGTAATATATCACATGTGTTAGTGCTTTGGTAAGCTACATTTTGAATCTATAAAGCTGGCATGATGTTAGCTCAAATCTCAAAGATGATGCATTTTTTCCAAAAATGGTGGGCCTGGGGTGATTTGTGCCAAAGAGCCTGGGTTAAGTTGTGCCACTGACACCCCATTAATGAATAATTGAAAAAATATGATTTTTGGGTAATTGTGTCATTTTATCACTAAAGCAATCAAATTCTTCATTTTACACCAAACAGAGATAGAAAAATTAGGAAATAAGACCAAAATTCAAGGAAATTGGACTTATCAATCAATCAATCAAGTTGGCGTTTCATTCTGAGCAGGTATGTGCATGTTGTGCTCAGCCTTTTTTCTCTTTAATGTTAAATAACTTTATGTTTAATCTAAAATGTAAGTGGAAAATGCAGAATGAGTTTAACCTGCAGAAGATATCTGTTTCTGAAAATAAAATATACTATTTTACTGTCATAATAAATGGCACAATTGACCCCAGTGCAATCTCTCCAAAGGCACAACTTTACCCACACCTGGGGGCAAGTTGTGCAACAAGAAAACTTTTTTTCAGAAAGCTGTATTTCTTAAATACTGTACTTCAGATCAAAAATGATTGTTTCCAAAGATGCACCACATCCTGAAATATGTGTCCATGTTGTAGTTTGAAGAATGACTCTCATGGTCTCACTTTAAAGTCAGGTTAAGTAAAAATTGGCACAACTCACCCCACTCTCCCCTGACTATTTAAAAATGTATGGATTCGGTCAGGGTTTTTATGTAGGTGACTGTCACATGTTGTGAATGCGGATTGTATGTCTGTCTTTGTGAGTCTTTGTGCCCATTGATTGTCCAAAGTGAATTTCTCCTTATGGAGACAATAAAGGATACTAACTAACTAACCTTCGGTATTGTTTGGTTGGTTTTACATTTTGATGTGAAGAACAAGCCAACACTGACAGCTCTAAACACAGAACGCATCAGGAAGGGAAAGGAAAGGGTTTAGACAAGCTTTACACAGACAAAAAAATCTACTTATTACAAAAACAGTTCAAAGAAAATGAGTAAAAACAGCAGGGAATCAGAACCATTCAATAATACAAGATGATACTAATAAAAAGATAGGCTGTGGACTCACGTGTGCAGGCTTCAAATGCACTTCTGCTCTTCTTCTTACACAATGTGCTGCTGGACGGGAAACTCGGGCTCTTTTCTCCAGAAGTCAGACGGAAAACAGATGTGTGCTGTTTAGTTTGCTCAAGAATTTCTCCTCTGGGCCAACAACGCAGCGTTAGCACAGGCTTCACCAGCAAGAACGAAACAAGGACCAGCATTATGTGTGTTTATGTCCACACGCATCTCCTAATCCTACAACTAACCCTAACCCTGTGAGTCTGTAAAGTGTCTGTGTCAGTGTGAGTCTGTTGTAAAGTGTCTGTGTCAGTGTGAGTCTGTAAAGTGTCTGTGTCAGTGTGAGTCTGTTGTAAAGTGTCTGTGTCAGTGTGAGTCTGTATGTAAAGTGTCTGTGTCAGTGTGAGTCTGTTGTAAAGTGTCTGTGTCAGTGGTGAGTCTGTAAAGTGTCTGTGTCAGTGTGAGTCTGTAAAGTGTCTGTTGTCAGTGTGAGTCTGTTAAAGTGTCTGTGTCAGTGTGAGTCTGTTGTAAAGTGTCTGTGTCCAGTGTGAGTCTGTAAAGTGTCTGTGTCAGTGTGAGTCTGTAAAGTGTCTGTGTCAGTGTGAGTCTTAAAGTGTCTGTGTGTCAGTGTGAGTCTGTAAAGTGTCTGTGTCAGTGTGAGTCTGTAAAGTGTCTGTGTCAGTGTGAGTCTGTAAGTGTCTGTGTCAGTGTGAGTCTGTAAAGTGTCTGTGTCAGTGTGAGTCTGTTGTAAAGTGTCTGTGTCAGTGTGAGTCTGTAAAGTGTCTGTGTCAGTTGTGAGTCTGTAAAGTGTCTGTGTCAGTGTGAGTCTGTAAAGTGTCTGTGTCAGTGTGAGTCTGTAAAGTGTCTGTGTCAGTGAGAGTCTGTAAAGTGTCTGTGTCAGTGTGAGTCTGTTGTAAAGTGTCTGTGTCAGTGTGAGTCTGTAAAGTGTCTGTGTCAGTGTGAGTCTGTTGTAAAGTGTCTGTGTCAGTGTGAGTCTGTTGTAAAGTGTCTGTGTCAGTGTGAGTCTGTAAAGTGTCTGTGTCAGTGTGAGTCTGTAAAGTGTCTGTGTCAGTGTGAGTCTGTTGTAAAGTGTCTGTGTCAGTGTGAGTCTGTAAAGTGTCTGTGTCAGTGTGAGTCTGTAAAGTGTCTGTGTCAGTGTGAGTCTGTTGTAAAGTGTCTGTGTCAGTGTGAGTCTGTAAAGTGTCTGTGTCAGTGTGAGTCTGTAAAGTGTCTGTGTCAGTGTGAGTAAAGTGCTTCCAGTTGTTCCCAGTGCGCACATGCAGTGGGAACATAATCCAAACAGATGTTTCTAATCTTCTGTTTCCCACCACACTCCAGCCTTCGTGTTTTTCTCCGTACGGAGGAACCTGTGTAAATAATTACAATCCATGCTCGGCTGAACACTGTTTTTCCGTCAGCGTAATTTTCGGTTGTCTTGCTCACGACTTCACTGGTTCTCCTGTAGCCACGAGCCAATCAAACAGCTGCTTTTGCGGCAAACTGCCGACGTAAACTCTACAAGCAAGTCTTCACCGCGACCTCTGACCTCCGACAGACTCATTCACACCAAACCCACATGAGCCACCTGTTCAGACGAGCGACCCTCAGCCTGGTGTGAAAGACCATTCAAGGAGACCTACTGCTGATCAATAACTCACATTTTGGTCATTGTAACATACAAATGTGATCTAGAAACAGGTCCTTTGACTTCCTGTTCAAGACTCCTCCCCCTCTTCACTGGAAATTTTACTTGAGTAAGACAAAGATTTTTAATTACTATTTTTTTGATGTTGGAAAGTGGCTACATAGGTGGTAGGTGAAGACAGGGGATTTTCTGAGCACTGGAGCATCCGCTGCAGGACAAACATGCAGGTGTGTGTGTGTGTGTGTGTGTACTGGAGCTGCCTCCTTTGACTGTAAAGCACTGGAGTCATGAACACATGGCCCAGGGCTACCTCCCTCTCTCTCCTCCCTCTCTCTCTCTCTTGCACCTACTCTCCCTCCTCTCTTTCTCCCTCTCTCTCTCCCTCTCTCGCCCCCTCCTCTCCTCCCACTCTCTTACCCCTCTCTCTTTTTTCCTCTCTCCCCCCTCTTCCTCTCTGCCCCTCTCTCCTCCCTCTTTTTCTTCTTTCTTAACCTCTCTATGCTCTCTTTCTCTTTCCCTCTCTCTCCTCCCTCCCTGTCTCGCTCCTCTCTCCTCCCTCTCTCTCTCTTCCCCCTCTCTTTCCACATCTCTATGCTCTCTCTTCTTTTCCTCTCCCTCCCTCTCTCTCTCTCGCCCCCTTTCTCTCCTCCCTCCCCTCTCTCTCTCCTCCCTCTCTCTCTTTCCCCCCCCCTTCCCTCTCTCGCCTCTCTCTCCTTCCTCTCTTTCTACCTTTCTATGCTCTCTCTCTTGCCCCTCTCTCTCTCCCTTCCTCTCTGCCTCCCTCTCTCTCTCTCCTCCACTCTCTCTCTCCCCACTCTCCTCCCACTCTCTCTTTCTCCCTCTCTCTCTCTCTCCCTCTCTCCTCTCTCTCTTCCCCCCTCTCTTTCTACCTCTCTATGCTCTCTCTTTTCCTCTCTCTCCTCCCACTCTCTCTTTCCCCTCCCTCTCTTCTCCCTCTCTCCTCCCTCTGCCTCTCTGCCCCCCTCTCTCTCCCCCTCCCTCTCTCCCCTCTCTCTCTCTCTCCCTCCCTCTCTCTCTCTCCTCCCTCCCTCCCTCTCTCCTCTCTCTCCTCCTCTCTCCCTCTCTCTCTCTCGCTCCTCCCTCTCTCCCTCTCTCTCCCCTCCCTCTCTCTCTCTCCCCTCTCTCGCCCCTCTCTCTCTCTCTCCTCCTTCCTCTCTCTCTCTCTCTCTCTCCCCCCTCTCTTTCTACCTCTCTATGCTCTCTCTCTTTTCCTCTCTCTCCTCCCACTCTCTCTTTCTCCCTCTCTCCTCCCTCTGCCTCTCTGCCCCCCTCTCTCTCCTCCCTCCCTCTCTCCCCTCTCTCTGTCTCTCCTCCCTCCCTCTCTCTGCCCCTCTCTCTCTCCTCCCTCCCTCCCTCCCTCCCTCTCTCCCTCTCTCTCTCTCTCTCTCTCTCTCTCTCTCTCACACTTGATGTATGCTGGCGTCACAAGGGCAGGACAAATCCATGTTTATAAGTGGAGCTCTGTCTGAGGCTCTTCTTCTTCTTCTCTGCCTGCGCGGCTGCAGACATCATGGTGCTGAACACCACGTATTGGCCCGAGCCGGAGGGGGTGGAGCTGAGCTATCAGGTGGTCACGTCTGTGCTGTTGGGCGCTCTGATCCTGTGTGCGATCATCGGAAATGCCTGTGTGGTGGCAGCTATCGTCCTGGAGCGCTCTCTGCAGACGGTGTCGAACTTCCTGATCGGTTCTCTGGCGGTCACTGACCTGATGGTGTCTGTGCTGGTGCTGCCCATGGCTGCTCTGTACCAGGTGCTGGACCGCTGGGCCCTGGGGCCCTTCGCCTGCCACATCTTTGTGTCTCTGGATGTCCTGTGCTGCACGTCCTCCATCCTGCACCTGTGCGCCATCGCTGTGGACCGATACTGGGCCATAGTCACGCCCCTGCACCACCTGCGCCGCACCCCCCGCCGCACAGCCGCTCTCATCGGGCCACGTGGTTGGTGAGTTTTTTGGTCTCTGTGCCTCCCATGCTGGTGATGCGCAGTCAGCCTCGGAGCCTGGCCCATGACCGAGCTAACCCGCGCCAGTGCCACATATGGCAGGATCCCTGGTACACAATCTACTCCACATTTGGGGCCTTCTACATCCCCCTGGTGCTCATGCTGGTGCTTTATGGGCGCATATTCAAGGCAGCACGCTTCCGCATCCGCAGAACCACTCGTAAAACTGAGAGAAACAAGGTGACACACTGCTGGACCGCTGCCTCCCCCAGAATACTGCACTCCACACGTGTAGAGCCGCTCAACAGCACAGCGCCCCCTGCTGATGAGGAGTCTCTGGAGATCGTGGAGACTGTGGGCTCTAAGGTTCACCCGCTGCCCCTGCACAGCCCTCGGCCTCTGTTCCAACCTCACAGCCAGAGCAGTGAAGCCCAGAGGAAGCTGGCTCTGGCCCGAGAGCGGAAGGCTGTGAAGACCCTGGGCGTGATCATGGGCACGTTCATCCTGTGCTGGCTGCCTTTCTTCATCGTGGCTCTGGTCAAACCCTTCTGTCAGCTCTGCTCCATGCCCCGCTGGATCCATGACGTCATTAACTGGCTGGGTTACTCCAACTCTCTGCTCAACCCGCTCATCTACGCCTTCTGCAACAAGGACTTCAGACGCGCCTTCAGCAGGATCCTGCACTGCCACTACTGTGCACAGTAACACCTGAGGCCGGTACAGGACGGACCTGGACTGTTTCCACTGCCCAATGATCCCGTAACACCCCGTGTGATGGGTCTGAAGTGAGCCGCGGATGGTCCTGCTTTCACTTCGATCTCACTTCTAAGCTCGATGATTGGACAAAAGAGTGTAAAAGACTTTCACAATGCATAATGCATCCAATTGCTGGGTTTCACATTCTAGAATTCTTGTCAGTTAAAGGGCAGATTGGGGCATGAGGTAGTTTTCCCTATTAGTAAAATTGGACTTTGCCATGAAATATTTCAAAAATGATTTTACAAATTTAAAAAGTGGTGATACCTGGGGTGACTGGACCCATTTGACTTTTGTATTACAAAAATAAACTCAATTTAAACAAACTTCATTTTAGCTGCCCCCAATCTCATTGAAATAACATTGGACTGTAGAATGTTGTGATGTCATCTGAAACCCACCAATACAACATAATCCTAAATCAAATGAGTTTAAACAATGACAAAGAGGTGCAGAGGCTAAAACAAAGGCAAAATGGGTGGTGAAAAACAGCCTGACCCTCGAGTCACAGACACAAACTTATTATTACACGTCTGTTTGTGAATCACTTAGATCGGCGCCAGGAAGAAAAAAAGTGTATGTATGTATGTATGTATGTATGTATGTATGTATGTATGTATGTATGTATGTATGTATGTATGAACACTGAAGCGGTCCGACGTGAAGCGGTCCAAGAGTGAAGCGGCCCGAAGTGAAGCGGTCTGACGTGAAGCGGTCCGACGTGAAGCAGTCCGACGTGAAGCGGCCCAAGGTGAAGCGGCCCAAGGTGAAGCGGCCCGAAGTGAAGCGGTCCGAAGTGAAGCGGTCTGAGGTGAAGCGGTCCATAGTAAAGCAGTAAAAAGTGAAGCGGTCTAAAGTGAAGCGGTCCAAAGTAAAGCGGTCTAAAGTGAAGCGGTCCGAGGTGAAGCGGTCCAACGTGAAGCGGTCCAAAGTGAAGCGGTCCAAGGTGAAGCGGTCCAAAGTGAAGCGATCCAAAGTGAAGCGGTCCAAGGTGAAGCGGACCAAAGTGAAGCGGTCCAAGGTGAAGCGGTCCGAGGTGAAGCGGACCAAAGTGAAGCAGGTCCGAGGTGAAGCGGTCCGACGTGAAGCGATCCAAAGTGAAGCGGTCCGAGGTGAAGCGGTCCAACGTGAAGTGGGGCCGACGTGAAGCGGTCCGAGGTGAAGCGGTCCAAAGTGTAGCGGTCCGACGTGAAGCGGTCCGAGGTGAAGCGGTCCGAGGTGAAGCGGTCCGAGGTGAAGCGGTCCGAGGTGAAGCGGTCCAAAGTGAAGCGAAGCGGTCCAAGGTGAAGCGGTCCAAGGTGAAGCGGTCCGAGGTGAAGCGGTCCAACATGAAGCGGTCCAAAGTGAAGTGAAGCGGTCCAACGTGAAGCGGTCCAACGTGAAGCGGTCTGGCGGATCCGGGATGATGGAAACGTGGCTGATGACACACAGGACTCTTGCTCTAAACTTGGGATTGATCTGGTTTTGTTTCATGTTTGTAGTGTTGGACTTTTTGTCTGAACTGTTGCGTTTAAACAGACTTACGGTACGTCTCTTGCAGTGGAATGAACTGGACCTTAAACACTGATGTACCTGGTTGAGCAAAGCAGGTTGCCATGGAGACAGCAGGGCACAAAGGTTCTTCTCTGATCAAAGCTGGACCTGCAGGTCACAGACTTCTCCACAAACACCTGCAGCCGGAGCTTTGAGACACGTCATTACAGTCGAGCATGATAGTGTGTCTGTGTGTGTGTGTGTGGTGGTGGGGGGGGGGTCTGTGTGTGTGTGGGGGGGGGGGGTCTGTTTGACAGTAACATTGACTTTCTGTCATTTTTAACTATTATTTATTGATTCTTTTTCAATATTTGCTACTTGACTTCTCTAAAACTATGATAAATCTTTACCACAAGAACCTTACAAGAGAAACGTGATCTTCTGTCATTCTTTTGTTTTGAATATGGTTAAATGGTCTAGACCCGTTACAGGCTGGACTACTACATTTTCATCCTGATTAGAAATGATGACATCATGCTGGAAGGTTACCTAGCAACCATAATAACTACTACAAAACCAATGTCATGTAATGAGATTGTTTCTTAAAGAACATATTCCAAACTAGAGAGTAAATGTGTTTGTGATTTTATTTGATTTTTTATGTATTTTCTGAACAAACTTGCTCTTGATCTGTAAAATGATAAAAGAATAAAAACCCTTCACACTTTAAACATACGATGGATGTATAGATGTGTATGTTCCATGAAGTAGGACTACATCTTTGTTGAGCATTACACAAATTCTCCATCAGGCAGTTTCCCTTGTGTCTCCTGTGTTTTTACAACAAACACAAAGTCACAATCAAATGTGGCCGACATTATGAAGAAGCAAAAGTCAGCTTCAGAAGGAACATGTGCACTTTGAACCTCAGTGATACTTATTGCTGTTTTACTGTGATCATGAACTATGACTCCTCCCACGTGTGTTCAGGAGCACTTATACATATTTGTCCCACACTCAGAAGTAGAATACATTTACAACAGTCTGTTTTTGTGAGCTATGTCTCTGATGTGCACACTGTAAAACACACACATTCACAAACATTCTTTTGTGGCTTAAACAGTGAAACTAAAGTGGGGCACTCTCATTGGTAGAAGCTGAAGAGAGCTGCTGATTGGCTGGCTGGTTCCAAAGTTAATGACAATCAACCTTGATGGGATTTTCCGAGTTTTGAAAAGGGAACAGGTCCAATCCCGTCAGATCAGTCAGAGAGAGGAGTGCTCAAACAGGATGACTCGTGATTGGTTGGAGAGACTGGAGAGGCGGGACGATCGAAACGTTCCAATCCGGGAGTACAGGTCTGCATCGGAGCACGCCCCCAGGACAGGTGAGGGCTGGGGGGCGTGGCCTGAGCGGGAGAGGGGCGTGTCGTGGGAGGGGCCGGCACCGGGGGCAGCGACGTCACCACTATGGCCGGTGGGCTCAGTGAGGTCCCCGGAGCAGGACCGGGACCAGGACCGGGACCGGGGCCGGTCTTTGGCTCGTCCTCATACAGTGGCACATGTGGCAGCCTGTAGGTGGCGCTGTGGTAAAAGCCGTAGTACTCCAGCGCATGTCGAGCTCGGGCCACCCTCAGCCTGTCAACATCAAAGAGTAAAGGTCAAGCACATTTATGTATTCTTTCAACATCCTGGAGATCTCTTTTCTGTTGTCACGTGTGTTTGTTAGCTTTACTTCTCTATTGTTTATTTATTTTGAAATTTGATTTAAACACCTAATAATTTTACAGAAGTTCAACTTCAAGTATTATTGAAGTGCAGAAAATGAAACTTGATCTTTTTGGGACAAACATCTGACTGCTGTGTAAGAACAAACTCTTGTGTTCCTCACAGGCGGCGGAGAGCAGCGTTCTGATTGGTTGTGCTTGGGCGGGCCGCTCTTGTGCCAGTGGGTTGGACAAATCTAAAGAGCTAGTTCTGATTTGAAATGTAGGTTCTCCGACTTTAAAGCTGGGCTGTCTAATATTCTTGGATGTAAATGAAACTTTGTCACCAAAACGTTAATGCAGTATATAGCAGACCACTATATACTGTCTGATTTGAATAACAAAGCAGCGCTGTGATTGGCTGAGCTTGAGTGGACCTCTCTAGTTTCTCTTTGTGGTTTGTAAAAAGACCACAGCTCAAGGATATTTACACATGTTCCAAAGGACGCGTGAGAAAATCAGCTTTTACTTCTACTGTCAGAGAGAAAGTAAAAGTCAGAGTCAAACGTCCAGGTGTGCTGTCATTAGTGTGGAGGCTTATTGATGTTGCCAGTAACAGCTATGATCTCTATATGTCATATTTACTTGGCAAAATAGTGAATTAGTGAACTCTTTAGTAGAATCAGGTTCACTGTGTCAATGAAAGTTCTGTTCTTGAACTGAAGATGTTTTTTGTGTGAATCAAAGAGAGATGTGTGACCTGTGGCGCAGCTGCAGAAGTCGGTAGAGCAGCAGGAGAACGGTCAGTCCAGCCGCAGTGACCAGGACCACAGCCAGCCTTGTGTCCGCAGCAGCGCTCTCTTTCCCGGGACAGGGGGAGGGTGCAGGGGGCCCACCGCCGGCCTGGAGAGGACACTGAACACAGGCACAAACGTCAGCAAACGTCCAGATGGATCATGTGGAGTTCAACACAGATCCATCTTCAGTGAGCTAAGTTAGCAAACCATATACAGGTATGTAGAGGTAATCCACAACTGTTACCTAGCAACCACGTTGTAAATCTGGGCCAGAATCCTCCTGATGTAAACCTCTCAGACTAACAGGTGATTATATGGGTTCAACTCCAGGAGTTTTTGGTGCGTTTGACGACTCGTGGACAGATTCTGTTTCAATCTGAAAATAACTTCTTAGTTATAGTTTCTTCATAATTTGCAACTGAACTGTTGTGAAACAATTATTCACCACAAGGACTCTAAAGCAAAATGAGGAAACGCGACTCTGTTGTAACCCTGATGTTGTATTTGTCTGTAATGTCCTGTGTTACGTCTGACACTGTGAGTGTAGTTTGGTCTCACCTCCATGACGTCAGCCTCAGGACAGTCCCAGTCAGTCACATGGTGGAAACGCTGAGGAAAAACAATCACAGGTTATTCATTTGAAATGTGCTCAACGCTTTGCAAGTAACTAGAACCTTGTGTTTTTATGAGGTTTAAACGCGGGCTGTGTAAATCAGAAATGACATATTGTGGCCCTGACCATCACGGCGCTGGCTTATGACTCGACTTCACGGCTTCATCTCCTGTTGACACATAGTTCCTTTCTGCAGGATTCTTACTCTGGTTGCAGGTCTCATTTCTACTAAACACATTATGAGTTATGGAGGATTTTCTGCTCAGACCGGTCCAATGAATCTGTTCTTTACTATGCACTGTTTCAGTTTCAATCAAAGAAATAAATGAAATTCTAAAATTGGAAGTATTTGTGACTTTTTTTTTATAACAAAGAACAAGGTTGTTGAGGCAGACATGTTTCTTCTCTTCTCAGTTTAGAGACTTTGATGTGGAAACAGCACAACGTTGTTTCCTTTTAAACTTCATCCAGAGATGGAACATTCATTATTTTCTATCGCTTGTTCTCGTTAAGATGACTTTGGGCCTTAGGCGGGGGACAGAGGCCAACACACAGACAGACACAATCACTCTGTTACTATGGGAACATGCATGTAAACACAGGAAGAACATGCAAACTCCACTCAGACTTGTATTGGACTTAACAGTTTGAAAGTTTTTACTGAAGGATTTGTTACTTTTACAGTTTTAAGTCTGAAAATTGTGACATTTTTATTTTTTTTTCTGAAAATCAAATAGGCTACACTTTTTTTCTTGTAAAAATGGTCAACAAATGTAATCAATAAGTTGAAACGGCTCTGTCCAGTTTGTAAACCTGTGAAGCATGAATAGCTCTCATTTCTTCTGTAAAACATGAACAGGTAAAAGTGTACTTACAGTGCTGCAGCTCCGAGCAGGCTTTGTGCAGGGCTGGGCCAAGGACAACATGCAGGAAGCAGGTCCTTCCCATCGTCATGGCAACAGGAAGCCGCCAGAGGAAGAGGCGTGTTTTCCTTCTGAAGCACATCCCACTTGAGCGGTGTTTATGTGTTTGATGTGAAACAGAGTCTGACCTCAGCAACACAAGAACACCTCCAATACTGTCAGTCCCTCCTTTCACCTTCTTCTCATCCCAGGCCTACTCTCTCCACCGTGTGCACTTGTGTGAGTGTTTTGGAATGTCGGTTTGTGTTTTTGAAGGTGTGTTTTGCTGCAGTAGTGAACAGTTGTTCTGATGTGTCCCTGGCGTTACTCCGCCTGTGCAGGATGTAGCCTGGTAGATAAACAAAAGGATCTTTTTATATTTCATCCATCAATCACATGACAATTTTGAGCACGTTTTTTACTTACACTTCCAAAATTAATTACAATGTTTAAAAGAGCCACTCGGGAATCAAATCACTGAGGAACTGTTGACCCAGGGAACTCTGGACCCGGGGAACTGTGGACCCGGAGGGAAGCGGCCCGCTCACAGTGAGTGAGTTCTGAATTACATTTGTGCCTGGTATGTCTGGTAAATGTGCGGAGCAGTGAAGCTGCTGTTTGCCGTCAGGCCCTGAATGACACATTTGAACAGATTTTGTGTTTTAGCAAAAACCTGAAGGTCATTTAAAAACTCGACAGCAGAGTACTTCCTGTTAGCGTTAGCATTTGGACACTCAGTTCTTTGGTGACATTTTTTTTCTGATTTGTAATGTCTTTAACGTGTTTCACCGTTCACTGTCTGATCTTCAGACCATTTCTTCATTTTAGTCTGATGGAGTGAAAAACTTATAGAAATGAACTGAACAGGAAGTGCTCAAAGAGCGTGACAGGTTTCTACAGATTTCCCATTTTAATTTAATTTAGATTAAGACTAGTTATAAAAATAAACGATAGTTTTACATGAATCAAAAACAAGTTTGTAAAAACCGGTCCTTTGAGAAGAGTTCCGGCCCAGGGTTTTACACGGAGTGTAACAAACCAGCTGAAGGAGACCCAGGATTCAAACCATAATAAATATCTGCTTATTGTTGGTTTCCAGTTCAAGCCGTCGTCCCTTCTGAGCCTGCGTTGTCTCAGAGCACATTATCATTCCGTGTCTTCTCCATTTTCTGATTGTGTCTGAGTTTGTGATTAGCTCTTCACTCAGACCTCTGTGTGTCTGGTCTGCGTTCAGCCTGGATCAGACCCTCCTCGGGCTCCTGAAGGGCCCTCGTGTGCTGGTGTGCGTGGCTTTGCTGATTGTCCCGTCCCACTCGTGTGCCTGAGAGACTGCTGAAGGACTGTGGAGGGGCAGTGTTGGACGCACTGAGCTGTTACTCACGCTGCCTCATTAGGACAAGAGCTCTTTGCACACACCACATTCTCTCACACGTTTGGTTCAGTTTGAAAAGACACTGATTGAAAAAGTCATTAGTTACACATTTAAAATGACTTGACTAGTTTCTGGACTGTAGTTTGTTCCCTTTAGTTCTGTTTTCTTCACATTGTGGCATAAAACACTTCACTCTCGATGATCTTTCTGATGAATTCTGTACTGTGTATTTAATTAAAAGATTTCCTCACTTATTATTTTGTGATAAACTGTGTATTAAGAACACAAGTGCAGACTTAGGTAAGACAATGTATTATTATTATTTCAAGTCTACTGGCTGTGTACTGTCTTTAGTCGTTTATTTCTAAAGTAGCACTTTGATTGGCTGAGCTTGAATGGTCCACTCTCTAATATCCATGTATGGATATTACCATACAATGTTTTGATGAGTGAGAGGAAGGAAACAGCTGGACTAGTTTATAAACCTGCTTCCCAAATCAGATCATTATTAGCTCAAAACTAAATCTACAGCTAATGAACTCTGCTATATTTGCAAAAACGTTTGTGCAGTAATGAAGCTTCAGAGCACTGACTGTGATTTGTGAAACAGGTGAGTTTTCAGGAAAACAAATACTGTAAATGTTTAATATGATCAAAACAATAAATAAAGACTGATCCTTAAGGTAAAATGTGTTGGCAGAATGTCTTGTTCCACAAAACAGAACCAGCCGAGCAGAAAGACACGGCTCTGACCCACAGGGCCTGTGAGGGCCACTCAGGCTGACGATCCAGGCTCAACCAGGACAACAGCCTCACCAGGACAAGAGTCTCACCGGGACAAGAGCCTCACCAGGACAAGAGTCTCACCGGGACAAGAGCCACACCAGGACAACAGCCCACCAGGACAAGAGTCTCACCGGGACAAGAGTCTCACCAGGACAACAGCCCACCAGGACAAGAGCTCACCGGACAAGAGCCACACCAGGACAAAGCCACGGACAAAGCCTCACCAGGACAAGCCTCACCGGACAAGAGCCCACCGGACAACAGCCTCACCGGACAAGAGTCTCACCGGACAAGAGCCACACCAGGACAACGCCCACCAGGACAAGAGCCACACCAGGACAAGAGCCACCAGGACAAAGCACAGGACAAAGCCTCACCAGGACAGAGCCTCACCGGACAAGAGCCTCACCGGACAACAGCCTCACCGGACAAGAGCCACCGGACAAGAGCCACACCAGGACAACGGCCTCACCAGGACAAGAGCCTCACCGGGACAAGAGCCTCACCAGGACAAGAGCCTCACCGGGACAAGAGCCTCACCAGGACAAGAGCCTCACCGGACAACAGCCTCACTGGACAAGAGCCTCACCAGGACAAGAGCCTCACCGGGACAAGAGCCTCACCGGGACAACAGCCTCACCGGACAACAGCCTCACCGGGACAAGAGCCTCACCGGGACAAGAGCCACACCAGGACAAGAGCCTCACCAGGACAAGAGCCTCACCGGGACAAGACCCTCACCAGGACAAAGCCACAGGACAAGAGCCACACCAGGACAAGAGCCTCACCAGGACAAGAGCCTCACCAGGACAACGCCTCACCAGGACAAGAGCCTCACCGGGACAACAGCCTCACCAGGACAAGAGCCTCACCAGGACAAGAGCCTCACCGGGACAACAGCCTCACCGGGACAAGAGCCTCACCAGGACAAGAGTCTTACCGGGACAAGAGCCACACCAGGACAAGAGCCAACCGGGACAACGGCCTCACCAGACAACAGCCACACCGGGACAACGGCCTCACTAGGACAAGAGCCTCACCAGGACAACGGCCTCACCAGGACAACAGCCACACCGGGACAACAGCCACACCGGACAACGGCCTCACCAGGACAAGAGCCACACCAGGACAAGAGCCTCACCGGGACAAGAGCCACACCGGGACAAGAGCCTCACCAGGACAAGAGCCTCACCGGGACAACAGCCTCACCGGGACAAGAGCCACACCGGGACAAGAGCCTCACCAGGACAAGAGCCACACCGGGACAAGAGCCACACCAGGACAAGAGCCTCACCAGGACAACAGCCACACGGGACAAGAGCCACACCAGGACAAGAGCCTCACCAGGACAAGAGCCTCACCGGACACAGCCTCACCGGGACAAGAGCCACACCGGGACAAGAGCATCAGCAGGACAAGAGCCTCACCGGGACAAGAGCCTTATCAGAACAAGATGTAGGCCTACTATTGTTATTTTCATATTAACATATTGACTTGAAAAGACTGTAAACTAAAATCAGAGGACTTGGACTCGACTTGGACTTGTGTGGCACTGACTTGGGACTTGGACTTGAGGCCAAAGGTCCCACCACCTCTGTTATAAGTGGGTCGTTAATATTTTGTCATTCCAAATAAATAATCTAAATAAAGAAATAACAAGACACCGTTCCGTCCAGAAGATTGCTTATAAGCCAACCTTTGCCTCTGTTGTATTTCACTTGAGTCATTTCTAAGTTTCCTTTTTACTGTGAATACGATGTAGAAGTGACTTTATTCTTGCTGAGGAGAGCAGTAGGTGGCGTCGTTCTCTTTTCCAAGCGCAAAATCAGTGCAACCACACAGACGAAGAAGGTGACGCACGGTGACGTAGTGACGCAGCGCAGGAAGTTGACGTAGGCACGCACAGGACTCGCCGCTCCGTGACAGCTCCATTCAGCCCGTTTCCTCGCTCTTTCGTGCTTCTTTGTCCCGGTTCGTCCCGCTGTGTCTCAGTAGAAGGTGCTTCGGGACTTCTGTGCTGTCATGGCGGATGACGTGGCCAAAGGTGTGGACAAAGTCTCTGTTGGTAAGTGAAAAAGAGCCGTAGTGTGAGCTAGCGGCTAACTCCTCTACATGTGTGCAATGTTGCGTCAGTTCTGCCGGTGTCTGCTTCATGCGGTTGTAATAACCACCACGAAACCTCAAACTGCTGTGCACAGGGATGCTTGGGACGACTGGAGGAGAGAGATGCGAAAATACTACAGTTTGGAATGAATGTTTAATTTCTTGAGCACATTTAAACCGGCTACACATTACAGGAGTTTGGGCGAGTTCGGGGAAGCGTGCGTTTTGGTGGTTTCTTTCTGTCTGCGTCACTGTGAGTTTTGTCCGGACAGGAGCATCACCGTGAGGTTCATCCGGGGCTCAGCGTCTGTGCGTCTGCTTTGTGACACCGCAGTCCGCTATCCGCCACAAACTGTTCCAAACATTCAGTCCGCATCAGATTGTGTTTAAAGTCACAGCATACGTGTAACACCGTGTGCACTATATGTCCAACTACAAACCACCTCATGCAAACTAGAATTAGGATTATTATTACAATGAAAGTGTTTCACTGTTTCAGATTAGCTTAATAAAATGAACTGTTATTGTACAAATCTACTGTTTGCTATTGACCCTATTTTGTCCCGCCCACTTTTCTAGGACGTGCACTTCCTGTTTAGCTGCATTTAGCCTGTAGATTTCAGTCGATGGGTTTATTTTAACTGTCAATATATTTAATTTAAATTGCCCCAGGAGACAGACAAATAAATACGTTAGCTACCTCAACAGAGCTAAACAGGAAGTGCATTTCCAAGCCAAGTGTGCCGGACAAAATAGGGTCAATACAATAGCATTCTAAGACTCATGTCTAATGCATTGAAACAAGTCATTTACTTTTTGTTAATGACTTCATAATATTACATTTTTATGAATTTAATATTATGAAGTCAGTTTCTATGGAAGTTAGTAATGAACTTGTGCTCAGAACAATCCAACACTAACTAAAAGTTAAGTTTAAGTTTACAAGACACTTCAGCATAGAGTCAACATAAAATCACCTGAAAAATAATCCAATGACATGGGTGTACTATGGGTTCTTTTATTTGTCAAACGTACTAAACTTGATGGAAAACATAAATTGAATGAATAAAACTGAATCGTTCTATGCAGGTTTGTAAGTAGCGCAGTGGTGGTGCTTAAATCAAACACACCCCGAGCGCCAGAGCACAATAGGACTGTGGCTCTAATAATGAAATCTAAAGATGTAAGGCTTTGTGCTCGCGGTCAAAGTGCAGGTTTGTTTCTTACGAGCATCACACACGTCACCTCCACACACTTCAGCTCGCTAAAGAACATGGCCAACACACAGTTTGTTAGAAATGTTTAATTTGAAAGCTACAATGTTGTGTGAGTGGAACAGCTCCTTTAGAGCGTTTCATTATGGTTGTTGTTTGACTTTTCTCCACACACACACACACACTCTGTCCTCCGCTCACTGCTGCTCCACAAGTCTGTCAGGTCTCAGTTCTTCTGTCAGACTCAGAGTCCTGAACATGTCCTGATGTCTGCGTCAAAAACATCCCAAACTTCTCTAGTGTGCAGCCGGCTTCACACAGACTGAAGTTTCCCAAAGTGCTACACACAGTCATGTTATTGGTTGGTGGGAAATCTGGAGTGCCTGGAAGAAACTCACCCAGACACAGGGAGAAACAGGGTTCTGGCCGAGCAGGAGTCAAACACAGAGCTTTTTTTTAATTTCCTTTCAATTAAGATCCGCACTGAACATTAAAGGGGTCCTATTGTGTATTTTTTTATATTTAGTAAGGATCTAGAACCTATGCAGATCAGTAATTTACCTTTTGCAGAACTGATAAGCCCCGCCTCTTTGTTTTAAAATGTAACTGTGAAAAGCAACAGATTTTTAAAAACTTTTTTTTTATTGTTGGAAAGTGTCTATGAGACAGTTTTGAACCATGTACTTCACTTTCAGTTTTAATCTTTTGAAATCTACCAAGTAAATACAGACAAGTGGGAGGGGATAGGTGGTAGGTGAGAACTGGGATTTCTGAGCACTTGAGCTGCAGCTGAAGAACAATACAAGATTACTCCAACATGAATGAATCAATTCAAATAGAACTTTGAGTAAACTAATGATGAAGGAGCCTTATAACAAGGTTAAAAACTTAGGAAAGTGACTTTGACATAATAGGTCTCCTTTAAACTGAAGGACTGAAAGTACAAACACCTCCACCTGCTCCTCCACCCGCTAACAACTCCTCCACCTGCTCAGCTCCTCCACCTGCTAACAGCTCCTCCACCGCTAACAGCTCCTCCACCCGCTAACAGCTCCTCCACCCGCTCCTCCACCCGCTAACAGCTCCTCCACCCGCTAACAGCTCCTCCACCTGCTAACAGCTCCTCCACCCGCTAACAGCTCCTCCACCTGCTCCTCCACCTGCTAACACTCCTCCACCTGCTAACAACTCCTCCACCCGCTAACAGCTCCTCCACCGCTAACAGCTCCTCCACCTGCTACAGCTCCTCCACCGCTAACAGCTCCTCCACCTGCTCCTCCACCTGCTAACACTCCTCCACCTGCTCCTCCACCCGCTAACAGCTCCTCCACCTGCTCCTCCACCTGCTAACAGCTCCTCCACCTGCTAACAACTCCTCCACCCGCTAACAGCTCCTCCACCTGCTAACAACTCCTCCACCCGCTAACAGCTCCTCCACCTGCTCCTCCACCTGCTAACAGCTCCTCCACCTGCTAACAGCTCCTCCACCTGCTAACAACTCCTCCACCTGCTAACAGCTCCTCCACCCGCTAACAGCTCCTCCACCCGCTAACAGCTCCTCCACCTGCTAACAACTCCTCCACCCGCTAACACCTCCTCCACCTGCTCCTCCACCTGCTAACAACATTAAAAGTCACTCATTCCTGACAGTGTGACCAAACCAGATCAAACACTGGACAATCAAACCGACCTTGCATGATTGTATTTTGAAATAGTTTCTGAGAGTGAAGCCGACCTGGTCTTTTGCTGCTGCTGCTGTTGTCGTGGTGATTCTGCTCAAACCGGTTTAACTGAAGACACGTGGCTGAAATAGGAACCAAACCAGTTTCTAAAATCCAGTTTATAGCACCTACTGCAAGAGTGTCCTTTTACTAACGACATCATCTCAGACTAAACTTCTGTTGTACTTTCAATACTTTCTCCATGCTTTTTTATTAGGCTGCAACAGATAATTACTTTGGTAATCTATTAATCTGTTCATTTATTTCTTTCTATAGTTGTTTACGTTACAAAAGGACAGTTGTACAATTCTTGTGAAATTGAACCTAACAGAATGTTTAGGCCAGTTAAAACTGGATATATACATAGTTTCTTCATGAAGGAGACAGTTTCTTTTCTTTCTTCCAGTTAAAAGTCTTTGTTACTACAGAGTATACTCAGTCTTTGCAGTCTGTGTACGGTACAGTATTACTAGTTTAATGGATCAGTCGATTGATCTTTGCAGCCCTAGTTTGGATCAGTGTTGACGTTCAGTACTTTCAGTGACGCTACATTAAACCACAGATGAACAGTTCATTTCACTTACAGCTAGTGGCATCATGTGGAAACCTCTGGCACAAGAGAAGAAAGTACCAAAGAAGAACCAGACCAGCACTGAGCTGAACACAAGTTACTGTTACTTACATTGTTAAGACCGTTCAGTTCAACTCATCAATCACTGATCTGGACTTACCGGTAGTTTTGTGGTCAATATTTATCAGTTTTACAAGAGTTAAGTCATAATTGATGAAGAAATTAACAAATAAAAGTTGAACTTCAGACTTGAAAAACAGAATCCTTGCACGTGTCGTTCAAAAGCACCAAAAGTGAAAGTGAAAGTGTGCTAGGGTGATATTGTGTGTTGCTGTGTGTGCAGGGGAGCTGTACGTGTCGGACAAGTGCGGCAGTGACCAGGAGGGAGATGGGACAGAGCACAAGCCTTTTAAAACCACTCTGAAGGTGAGACACGACCACATACGATACTACCATGTCCAACTTAGCATGGGCACAGCTCTCAGCCGCTCACACTGTCTAAATGACTGAAAGTACAATTAGTGACAGTTTGGAGGTAAAGACGTGACGTTTGTTGTAGGGGTGTGCATTGCCTCCAATCTGGCGATACGATACGTATCACGATACACAGGTCACGATACGATATATCCCGACACAGAGGCCCACAACGATATATTGCGATTTTTCTTTAACTTTGGTCTTTTACAAAGTGAATTATTATTGTTTGTTTTGATTAGTCGAAAAAGAAAATTATACCCATAAATTACAATGTATATTTTCTGCAAATGATGAATAACAATATTGACACTCAATGATTCTCTGACAGTATTGATACTAATGATTCTCTCTGACAGTATTGATACTAATGATCTCTTGACATATGAACTATATTCTCTCTGACAGTATTGATACTTAATGATTCTCTCTGACAGTATTGATACTTAATGATTCTCTCTGACAGTATTGAACTAATATTCTCTCTGACAGTATTGATACTTAATATTCTCTGACAGTATTCTAATTCTTCTGACAGTATTGATACTTAATGATTCTCTCTGACAGTATTGACACTCAATAATTCTCTCTGACAGTATTGATACTTAATGATTCTCTCTGACAGTATGATCAATATTCTCTCTGACAGTATTGATACTTAATGATTCTCTCTGACAGTATTGATACTTAATGATTCTCTCTGACAGTATTGATACTTAATGATTCTCTCTGACAGTATTGATACTTCATGATTCTCTCTGACAGTATTGATACTTAATGATTCTCTCTGACATATTGATACTTAATGATTCTCTGACAGTATTGATACTTAATGATTCTCTCTGACAGTATTGATACTTAATGATTCTCTCTGACAGTATTGATATTAATGATTCTCTCTGACAGCATTGATACTTAATGATTCTCTGACAGTATTGATACTTAATGATTCTCTCTGACAGTATTGATACTTAATGATTCTCTCTGACAGTATTGATATTAATGATTCTCTCTGACAGCATTGATACTTAATGATTCTCTGACAGTATTGATACTTCATGATTCTCTCTGACAGTATTGATACTTAATGATTCTCTCTGACAGTATTGATAGTTAATGATTTAATGATTCTCTCTGACAGTATTGATACTTAATGATTCTCTCTGACAGTATTGATATTAATGATTCTCTCTGACAGTATTGATACTGAATGATTCTCTCTGACAGTATTGATACTTTATGATTCTCTCTGACAGTATTGATACTTATGATTCTCTCTGACAGTATTGATACTGAATGATTCTCTCTGACAGTATTGATACTTATGATTCTCTCTGACAGTATTGATACTTTATGATTCTCTCTGACAGTATTGATACTTATGATTCTCTCTGACAGTATTGATACTTATGATTCTCTCTGACAGTATTGATACTTAATGATTCTCTCTGACAGTATTGATACTTAATGATTCTCTCTGACAGTATTGATACTTATGATTCTCTCTGACAGTATTGATACTTAATGATTCTCTCTGACAGTATTGATACTTAATGATTCTCTCTGACAGTATTGATACTTAATGATTCTCTCTGACAGTATTGATAGTTAATGGCAACACAAAGCTAATCAAGTTTCTAAAATTAATAAACCACTTGTCTCTTTTTATATAGTATTAATTTGTGTGCCAAGGACTAGATTGTCTTCTTAAAGACACAGTGCTGCCCTCTACTGTTCTGGCTGAATATGCACATTTTGAACCACCATTGACATTGAATTCAGTTGAAATCAAGGATATAAAGCGTCCTCATTAAAATGCATGACGTCATCAAAAATATCGAAATTTTAGTATCGATACGAGTATCGTGGGATCGAGTATCACGATGTATCGCCGAATCGATATTTTCCGACACCCCTAGTTTGTTGTCACCGCGAGGACAAGTTTAAACTAAACACAAGTACGTTTAAAGAACTTAACCTGACGTTTCTCTGCCATCATAAAGACTAGAGACAGAATTCAAAGACTCACTCTGCTGTGGAAGTGTGTAAAAAAGACGTTTTCTGTGACAAAGCTGCACGGCTGAAGTTTAAAGAATCAATACTTTCACAAGTGAGTATCATTAGCTGTTTTAGTTTTGTAGTTTACATTTTTTTGACAACTATAGTTTTGTAGAGACCAGTGTAGCTTCTGCTCTGGGCAAAGACTTTTCAGTGATGTTGTTAAATCTTCATGTGACACATCCATCAAAGTTTCATTTCTGCAAACAAGGATTTTAGAGTTTAATGACCACTCTTCTCACCTCAAACACTGCATGCACCAGCTGGAGGCTTGACAACAGTTGTCTCTCTTGGACTGGTTCTCTCACAGAGGAAAGTGCAGTGGGACAGGGAACGCTTGTCCCAGGGCTGCTGCTGTTACTGGTGAGGAGAGGCTCTTACTGTGAAGTGATTTGTGACTCTTCTGTGAAAAGTGCTTTACAAATAAAGCTTACTTACTTACAGTTCAGCAGTGGTACCTGATGAGCTTGCACATGTATTTCACAGCAAAGCCTTTAGAAACCCAGGGCTATTAAAAAGAAAAGCCACACTGATGACATTACTGAATTCCCCTGTGACCCTCTTGGGCAGTGCTAATGCAGGCCACGTCTCCTCAAGCACTTTTGCAGTCTGATAAATGCTGACTTGTGCTAGCTCATAGGCTAGTTTTCTGAACCCATATACAGACAGTTTCACGCTGCACTTTGCTAACTTAACATTGGCCACACCAGCTGCATCAGAGACCAGAGTGTGCACATCCAGCTGTGTTTCAGGGTTAGAAGAGCGGTCACTCTAAAGCCAATGTTTGTGTAAATACATTCTGAACGAGCCTACAAACTTCACTGATGTTGATGTGTCACTCAAACATCATTATGCCATCAGGAAGTTGTGCGTCCAAGAGAAAGGTACTTGGACCGGATCAGGAGTCAGGACCTACATGTACCTGGACTGAACTAAACAGAGGAACTATTCGGTATGAGGACGTAGTTGTTAACTAAACTCTGTCCCTGTCTGTCCTGTTCTCCTCCAGGCTCTGCTGTTCACCGGGAAGGAGCCATTCCCCACCATCTACGTGGACTCACAGAAGGAGGGCGAGGTCAGTCCACCAGCGTTCTGCTCCTGTCACAATTTACTTCAAAAACACTTCAAACATTCAAAAGTGTCAATTGTTCACCGTTAAATCTTCACTTCATAAACATTCAACATTTTAAAGTCAGTGTGTTGAAATGTTTCATTTTGAATGTTTAAACATGACAAAGTTAAACTCACCAACAGAAATGTCAACTCAAAGAAAAAAGCAAACGGGATTTTTCAGGATGAAAAAGTCAGTATTTAAAATTTCTGATGAAACAAATTGACCTTTTATTCTATAATTGTTTTTAACTTTTAACTCAAATGACATCACAAGCTGGGACAGATCATTTTGACGCCTGGAAACAGAAACAGACTTAAAACCAAATCAAAGAGAAACATGGTCAGAATGAAGAGACCGTGAGATGAAGCTGACACACGTTTGTCTTTTCTTTGTGCAGCGATGGGCAGTGATTTCTAAAACGCAAATGAAAAACGCAAAGAAGGCATTTAACCGTGAGCAGGCGAAGAGCGATGCCAAAGAGAAGAAAGAGGTAAGTTCAAAGGTCACGCCTGCTCTGGACCTGTCAGTGGCTGTGTGTTTGTGTTCTAGGCAGAAGACAGTGAAAGGAGAGAGAAGAACCTGGAGGAGGCCAAAAAGATCACGATTGAGAAGGATCCCAGTCTGCCGCAGCCTCACACGGTAAGCTCCCACTGGGCTAGAGGTGGTTCCATACTAGTGTTCCCAACTCTGTAGGTTTACAAAAGAAACTCAATACAGACAAGTCAACATTCTAGAGCTGTAGTCGACCAAAGAACTGACTAAAACACGTCCATCAACAGTCATCAACTAAAACGGCTCTGAAGCAAAGACCGTTGATCTAACCCAGTCTGTGCTTGTGAGGAAGAAAAGACTAAGAATGAAATGTAGTTAAGTCAAAAACAACCCTTTCTACTGAGATCGGATTGTAAACACTCTTTGTTTATCTTTTATCTAAAATGTATTATTCAAAGATTTTAGCCTTCCTTCACTATCAGGTTACTCAGTTCTATTTGAATTGATTCATGCATGACTGAGTAATCTCAAGCTCAAGTGTTCTCACCTACCACCTAGCCCCTCCCACTTGTCTGGATTTACTTGTTATAATTTAAAGTTTAAAACTCAAAGTGAAGTATATGTGGTTCAAAACGGTCCCAGAGCCACTTTCCAACAATAATAATTAAGTATTTAAAATCTGTTGCTTCTCACAGTTACATTTAAAATGAAGAGGCGGGGCTTATCAGTTCTGCAGTTTTGAACAGGAAGTCAATAGAGCTGTTTTTATTTTCAGGCTGTTTTACATCAACTTTGTGTTTTACAATAAACTAAAGGTAAATTACTGATCTGCAGATGTTCTAGTTTCTTACTAAATAACTGGAAAAAATACAATAGGTTAGATCAGGGCAATTCAACAGGATTTTTTCCCAGATTTAAGTCTGTGGGTTGAAGGTGACGACAGACCACAGTCAAATGTAATCTCCTCAGCATCTCTGTTTTAACTTTGTAAAACAACAAAACACCTCAAGAAATAAATAACAAATGTATAGTACAATAATTAGACTTTTGTTTGGAAATAAAATACAAAAGACATTTAGCTATTATTAGAATTAGAAGTAGTAAAATTAGCCCCTGGGCCTTATGTTGGGTCCAAATCTTCAGCTAATTAACTTCTTTTTGTTGCTGTGTAATTTTGAATGAAAGAACTGGTCCATTTCTACACGTTCTGGTCTCGTTTCATTAGCCTGTGTGTTCTGGCTCGTTTCATTAGCCTGTGTGTTCTGGTCTTGTTTCATTAGCCTGTGTGTTCTGGCCTCGTTTCATTAGCCTGTGTGTTCTGGCCTCGTTTCATTAGCCTGTGTGTTCTGGCCTCGTTTCATTAGCCTGTGTGTTCTGGCCTCGTTTCATTAGCCTGTGTGTTCTGGTCTCGTTTCATTAGCCTGTGTGTTTTGGTCCTCGTTTCATTAGCCTGTGTGTTCTGGCCTCGTTTCATTAGCCTGTGTGTTCTGGCCTCGTTTCATTAGCCTGTGTGTTCTGGCCTCGTTTCATTAGCCTGTGTGTTCTGGTCTCGTTTCATTAGCCTGTGTGTTTTGGTCTTGTTTCATTAGCCTGTGTGTTCTGGGCCTCGTTTCATTAGCCCTGTGTGTTCTGGCCTCGTTTCATTAGCCTGTGTGTTTCTGGCCTCGTTTCATTAGCCTGTGTGTTCTGGTCTCGTTTCATTAGCCTGTGTGTTCTGGCCTCGTTTCATTAGCCTGTGTGTTCTGGTCTCGTTTCATTAGCCTGTGTGTTCTGGCCTCGTTTCATTAGCCTGTGTGTTCTGGGGCCTCATTTATAAAGCTTGCTTACGCCTTACGCAGTGCGTAAACCTCCCTCTGCGCCAAAGGTGGTATTTATAAAAGCTCCACTAGGCGCAGGGTTTTGCTCAGCTCTGCGCAAACTGGAACCCATGCGTGCGCTGTACGCAAAGGCTGGAGACACAGGGAAAAGACGACACTCGTGGAAAGAAGCAGAAGTGAAGAGAGTTTGAGGAAGTGTTTGATGGAGAAAATCATAATTTTATACAAATATTACATTTATATTTCTGCCTTAAAGCAGATGTTGACCAAACACAGACAAGGGCTGTTTATTCCTCTCATTTTTATTTACAACACATGTATGAAAGCCCGTGCGGACTCGTGCACAAGCTCGTGGCTCTCGTGTGCGCGTGTGTTGATTATGGCTTCAATACCAGAGAGAATGCCGCTGAATCTATGAACGTATTTATGAAACAACGCTCGGACTTAAGAGAAAACTCCTCCCTCAGCACTATAGCGAGGCTTATGTTAAATAAATAAAGCATCGGACAAGACGCAGGTCCAACTTTTTACGCAGCACGCGCCAGAATGTAGATAGGCAGAAATCATTCTGACACAAACGCGCACACACAGCCTGAGCCTGCCCGACCCGGGGTGGACCAAAGGTAACGGGGAGCTTTAGAGCGCTTGTTCTCTTTGTCTAAGTAAAGGAAATGTCTGAAGTGTCTGTGCCACGGGCGCGCACATGCAGGCAAAGAAGCAAAGGAGTTTCACGTCCCGTTCTCTCGTAACGCTGCCTGTTCTCTGGATTCTGCTTATTTCCCCATCGCTTCTTGGCTCATTCAGGGAGGGCATCTGTGTCACCCTCGCGCGCTCATGAGCCTCGTTTCATTCATTCAGACTTCCGCGTGCACGTATATAGGCCTATGTGAGTGAACGAGGCCAAATCTCTCGCACATTCTGTTAAACACATCTGATTCATTTAAAAGGTGAGCCTCATTTACGTTACAAGAGTCTTTTTCATTCACATTTTATTAGTAGTAAATCCACATGTGACAGACGAGCTGCTGCTGCTGCTGCTGTATGGTGCGTCTCTCTCTGACTCCTCTCTCTTTGCCTTTCCCCGTGTGTCAAACCCACCGATTATCGCCTCATGTCTATTAAAATATTATTCATGAGTCACCTTTCATGGTGAATTGGAGGTGTGGAGAGGGCGTGGTCTGACGGTGCTTCACGTGCGCAGATTCTAGAAGCAGGTGGGATCTATAAAGCACAGATTGCGTGGAGGAGAGCGCACGGAGGCTTTTATAAATATGGATGTTGCGTGGCGCACGCCACCTGTGGCCACTAGGTGTACGCACTTGCTCAGCAAAAATCCTACGCAAACCTTTATAAATGAGGCCCCAGGTCTCGTTTCATTAGCCTGTGTGTTCTGGCCTCGTTTCATTAGCCTGTGTGTTCTGGTCTCGTTTCATTAGCCTGTGTGTTCTGGCCTCGTTTCATTAGCCTGTGTGTTCTGGCCTCGTTTCATTAGCCTGTGTGTTCTGGTCTCGTTTCATTAGCCTGTGTGTTCTGGTCTCGTTTCATTAGCCTGTGTGTTCTGGTCTCGTTTCATTAGCCTGTGTGTTCTGGCCTCGTTTCATTAGCCTGTGTGTTCTGGCCTTGTTTCATTAGCCTGTGTGTTCTGGTATCGTTTCATTAGCCTGTGTGTTCTGGTCTCGTTTCATTAGCCTGTGTGTTCTGGCCTTGTTTCATTAGCCTGTGTGTTCTGGCCTCGTTTCATTAGCCTGTGTGTTCTGGTCTCGTTTCATTAGCCTGTGTGTTCTGGCGCTCGTTTCATTAGCCTGTGTGTTCTGGCCCTCGTTTCATTAGCCTGTGTCACTTTGGAGCGATTTGGCCTGCGTGAGTTAATGATGGTGAGCGTTTCCAGTGGAGGTCTTTCATAAATAGACAAAAAAAGAAAATGTACCTGAATTCCTGTATACTGTTTCTTCCTGGCATCAATCTGAGCGACTCACAAAAGGACCAAACACAAAGTCTGCGTCTGTGAGTCGAGGGTCAGGCTGGTTAAACAAGAAACTAAACTACTCCAGTTTAATTTCACCTTTTTCTGAATGTATTTAACTGTTTGCAACACCTCTGCGACTCTGTGATGCTTTTTATGCCCGTTTCATTCAATGCTTTGAAGTTGGATTATGTTGGGCACATTACGCACAGGAGTTTTGCCTTGACAAACAGGAAACAGCTGATGCTAATGTGCTAGCTTTGCTTTGTAAGTCTATCAGAGCAGCAGCAGGAGGAGGAGTAGTGGTAGTGGTGGTAGTGGTGGTAGTAGTGGTGGTAGTGGTGGTAGTGGTAGCAGCAGTAACAGTAGTGGTAGTGGTAGTAGTGATAGCAGCAGTAACAGTAGTGGTGGTGGTAGTAGTGGTAGTAGCAGTAACAGTAGTGGTGGTGGTAGTAGTGGTGGTAGTGGTAGCAGCAGTAACAGTAGTGGTAGCAGCAGTAACGGTAGTGGTAGTGGTGGTGGTAGTATTAGCAGCAGTAACAGTAGTGGTAGTGGTGGTAGTGGTGGTAGTGGCGGTGGTAGTGGTAGCAGCAGCAGTAACAGTAGTGGTGGTAGTGGTAGCAGCAGTAACAGTAGTGGTAGCAGCAGTAACAGTAGTGGTGGTAGTAGTGGTGGTGGTGGTGGTAGCAGCAGTAACAGTAGTGGTAGCAGCAGTAACAGTAGTGGTAGCAGCAGTAACAGTAGTGGTGGTAGCAGCAGTAACAGTAGTGGTGGTAGTGGTAGCAGCAGTAACAGTAGTGGTGGTGGTGGTAGCAGCAGTAACAGTAGTAGTAGTAGTGGTAGTAGTAGTAACAGTAGTGGTGGTAGTAGTGGTGGTAGTGGTAGCAGCAGTAACAGTAGTGGTAGAGCAGTAACGGTAGTGGTGGTGGTGGTAGTATTAGCAGCAGTAACAGTAGTGGTAGTAGTGGTGGTAGTGGTAGTGGCGGTGGTAGTGGTAGCAGCAGCAGTAATAGTAGTGGTGGTAGTGGTAGCAGCAGTAACAGTAGTGGTAGCAGCAGTAGTAGTGGTGGTGGTGGTGGTGGTGTTGGTAGTGGTAGCAGCAGTAACGGTAGTGGTGGTGGTGGTGGTGGTAGTAGCAGTAACAGTAGTGGTAGCAGCAGTAACAGTAGTGGTAGCAGCAGTAACAGTAGTGGTAGCAGCAGTAACAGTAGTAGTAGCAGCAGTAACAGTGGTAGTGGTGGTGGTAGTGGTAGCAACAGCAGTAACAGTTGGAGTAGGAGTCTCAGTAGGAGTAGTTGCAGCAGTAGTAGTTGTAGTAGTAGTAGTCGCAGCAGCAGTAGTTGTTAGTACAAATCGAGACGTGACTGGAGTTTGTTTCTTACCTGAAGCAAAGTTCTACAGATTTGTTTGTTTTGCTCAAACTGCACGTTCTTTTTGTGTCTTCTGCGTAAAAACAGTTCTTCATTCATTCGTCTGCGCTGCTTCTGTTTCTCTGCGAGTGCTCCGCTCATTACCACGGAAACAAGTGACCAGACAAACATTAGGGTAGGAGAACTGATCCACCCTCTGTGTGCTCTGCTGAGTGTGGTTCATGAGACCTCATAGTATTAGCTCTGCACCTCGCAGGCGCAAGTGTTGTGTCTCACTGGAGAACAACAGCGCACGAGTGTTGCGTCTCATGGCAGAACCGCGCCATGTGTTCGCTCATGGCAACACGCGCACCAGAATGTTGCGTCTCACTGGCAGAACAAACAGCTGCACATGAATGTTGCGTCTCACTGGCAGAACAACAGCTCAATGAATGTTTGCGTCTCCACTGGCAGAACAACAGCTCACATGACATGAATGTGTTGCGTCTCACTGGCAGAACAACAGCTCACATGAATGTTGCGTCTCACTGGCAGAACAACAGCTCACATGAATGTTGCGCCTCACTGGCAGAACAACAGCTCACATGAATGTTGCGTCTCACTGGCAGAACAACAGCCTAGCACATCAGAAAAAAAAAAGTTGCGTCTCACTGGGCAGAACACAGCTCACATGAATGTTGCGTCTCACTGGCAGAACAACAGCGCACATGAATGTTGCGTCTCATCACAGGCAGAATCCAACAACAGCGCACATGAATGTTGCGTCTCACTGGCAGAACAACAGCACATGTTGTTGCGTCTCACTGGCAGAACAACTGGCAGCGCACATGAATGTTGCTGAATCACTGGCAGAACAACTGGCAGCGCACATGAATGTTGCGTCTCACTGGCAGAACAACTGGCAGAACAACAGCATGAACACTGGCAGGCTCACAGCACAACAGCTCACATGAATGTTGCGTCTCACTGGCAGAACAACAGTGCACATGAAACAGCATTTGTCCCTCGCTGTGTTTGAGGAGCAGAGCGCTCCAGTCCGGTCAGAAGAACCATAACAGTTATTCAGATTCACATTTCTAGTAAGTCGCTCCTGAGCATGAGTCACACCTCCAGTTTGACGATGAAAAAAAGTGCTACTTGCAGTCCGTAAAACGTCTATAATGTTGTAAATTAAAACATTACTGAAGAAATCAACATGGCTTTTAGAAGTAACTCAAGTTTTGTTTTTGCAGGTGAAGATCCATCAGCTGGAGGAGAAGCGTGGCTCCAGGGTGAAGGTGTTTGGGTGGGTCCATCGCCTGCGCAGACAGGGTGAGCACACCACACACCACACACACACCTGTCTGCTCCGAGCTCACCTCCTGATCCTCCGTGTGTCTGCGTTTAGGGAAGAACCTCATGTTGCTTGTGCTCCGGGACGGCACGGGCTTCCTGCAGTGTGTCCTCTCTGACAAGCTGGTACGCTCTAACACAAACATGCTTAGAGTTCTGTTTTGTTTTGTAAAAAAATGGTAAATGGTCTATATATAAGATAAATAAGATAAGATAAGATAAGATATCCTTTATTTATCCCACAATGGGGAAATTCCAGTGTTGCAACGCACATTTTAAGAGCAGCAGGGAAAATAGAAACATGCAATCAAACAAGATAATAGAAATAAAATAGACTTATATAGCGCTTTTCCACCTTACAAGGCACTCAGAGCGCTTTACAGTCAGGGATCCACTCACCCAGTGTACGCAGACACTGAGCAGTGTGGGTTAAGTGTCTTGCCCATAGACACAATGACAATCTACTCCTGTCGTCCCACTGTGGCTCCTGGTGTTCTAACAGTCTCCAAAGTCAAACCAGTGTATAATATAGACTCACATAAAGTGAAAGAATTCAAGCCTTTGTTGTTTGAGCTTTGATTATCAGATAATGTAACAAAAATCAAATATTCAGCTTGTCCATCTGATTTCTTCAACTCTTTTTTACCTCTCTTATGAACTGTTCACAAAACACCTTACAATGCTCCAGTTTTGACTCCAGACTTTTACAATTCTCTTAAAATTAGTTTTTTTAACCAGTAACTCTCCAACTTAGTCACTCTGTCACCACTACTAATTATTCTTGGACTTTGAAAATTTCTTTTTTTCACCAACACTACCAGACTTCTTTCTGACTGAAACACGTCTGACTGTCTCTTTTTCTGACTTCACCACTACCTGTATTCTGACTCAACATGACTTCTTTCTGTCTTTTCTGAAACAACTGACTGTCTGACTGAAACAACTGCACGTCTTGACACTGACGTCTGACTTCTGACAACAGTCTGACTGAAAACTGACTGTCTGACTGAAACACGTCTGACTGAAACACGTCTGACTGAAACACGTCTGACTGAAACACGTCTGACTGAAACACGTCTGACTGAAACACGTCTGACTGAAACACGTCTGACTGAAACAACTGACTGACTGAAACACGTCTGACTGAAACACGTCTGACTGAAACACGTCTGACTGAAACACGTCTGACTGAAACACGTCTGACTGAAACACGTCTGACTGAACACACGTCTGACTGAAACACGTCTGACTGAAACACGTCTGACTGAAACACGTCTGACTGAAACACGTCTGACTGAAACACGTCTGACTGAAACACGTCTGACTGAAACAACACGTCTGACTGAAACACGTCTGACTGAAAAACACGTCTGACTGAAACACGTCTGACTGACAACTGAAACGTCTGACTGAAACACGTCTGACTGAAACACGTCTGACTGAAACACGTCTGACTGAAACACGTCTGACTGACTGAAACACGTCTGACTGAAACACTGAAACACGTCTGACTGAAACAGGTCTGACTGAAACACGTCTGACTGAAACACGTCTGACTGAAACACGTCTGACTGACAACACAACTGAAAACTGGTCTGACTGAAACTGACTGGTCTGACTGGTCTGACTGAAACACTGACTGAAACACGTCTGACTGAAACACGTCTGACTGAAACACGTCTGACTGAAACACGTCTGACTGAAACACGTCACACTGACTGACTGAAACAGTCTGACTGAAACAGTCTGACTGAAACACTGTCTGACTGACTGAAACACGTCTGACTGAAACACGTCTGACTGAAACACGTCTGACTGAAACACGTCTGACTGAAACACGCTGACTGAAACATGTCTGCTGACTGAAACATCTGACTGCTGACTGACTGTCTGCTGACTGAAACACATCTGACTGAAACACGTCACTGAAACACGTCTGCTGACTGAAACACTGAAACAGACTGAAACAGACTGAAACACGTGACTGAAACACTGACTGAACACGTCTGACTGAAACACGTCTGACTGAAACAGTCTGGCAGACTGAAACAACATCTGACTGAAACACCGATGAAACACGTCATGAACAGGACTGAAACAGTCTGCAGACTGAAACACGTCTGACTGAAACACGTCTGCAGACTGAAACACGTCTGACTGAAACACGTCTGGACTGAAACACGTCTGCAGGCTGAAACAGTCTGCAGACTGAAACACGTCTGCAGATCCTCGAAACACGTCTGACTGAAACACACTGAAACACCGTCTGACTGAAACACACTGAAACACGTCCTGACTGAAACACGTCTGGACTGAAAACACGTCTGACTGAAACACGTCTGACTGAAACACTGCTGACTGAAACAGGTCTGACTGAAACACGTCTGACTGAAACACGTCTGACTGAACGTCTGACTGAAACACGTCTGACTGAAACACGTCTGCAGACTGAAACACGTCTGCAGACTGAAACACGATGGCTGCAGTTCCAGACTCTTGGACCTGGATTTCCAAAAGTCTTACAGAATGTCCTTTCATCTGAAAAGAGTTTTTATTTTCAAGAGACTTGTTGAGGAGAGGTTTGTATCTTTGGCCCAGCCTCAGTCCGCTGCTTGTGAATCTCACTCAGATGTTGAATGGATACAGCCAGCCCTCCTCCATGCAGCCTGTCAGTGATTATCCTCTGGACATCTTCAAGTCAGCAGATTGTGTGATGCTGCGTTCAGACCGGACAGTGTCTTGGCGCATTTGCGTCCATTTTCAATGTTAAGTCAATGTAAACCCGCGTCTTGAGCGTCCAGCGAAATTTCGTCGCGTTGGGCGTTGAAATTCGCTTGTTCAGGCGTCTGCTGCCCCGCGTCTTGCAGAGAAGAAGCTCAAACCTGCGGCGGACGCTTTGGCTGCCCATCAGCGTCGACGCCCGAGTTGGGCTCTGCTGAACTTTCAGCTCTAGGCGCTCGCGTCCACCAATCAGAGACTACACCCCCGTACACGTGACATGTTGTTTCCCTGTCACAACAAGGGAAAGGACGACTGTTTACTGAAGGTCTTTTAGTAACTTTTTAACGAAAGGTCGCTTGTTTGGGGCTTTTTTTTAAAGACTTGGCGTTCGTTCCTTTGAAAATCTGGAGACACGGCAAACACGGGACATGATCTGGACTTACAACGCGCTCACATGGATGTATTACAAATGCATGGTCTCGTGTTTAAACCTGCTGTACAACGGGAGGAGACGAGGACGGACAGCAAAGGACTGCTGGAAGGAGAAAGTTGTGTGATTGGGTAAAGCTCCGTTTTTATAAATGCAACCCCGTAATGCAAGGCCAAAACATCTGGCCTGCCGGAGAGCACTCGTTCTAGCGGCTACGGCCAGCGGAGGCAAGCCGGTGGAAAGCTAGGGGGTCCAGATCTTTAGCAGAGAGAAAGTTAAAATGACAGTGGATTTAGGTAACAATATACCACCATTTCTCGCCTCAAAATGGTCTCAAAGTTTTAGTATTGACTTTATAAACGAAAATATGGCAACTTTTAACTTACGCCGTAATGGCCGCCGGCGCAAGGCAAAACATCCAGCCCGCCGGAGAGGCACTCGTCTAGTGGCTACGGCCAGTGGAGGAAGCCGGTGAAGGCCGAGGGTCCAGAGATTTAGCAGAGAAAAGTTAAAATGACTGTGAATTTGGTAACACTACCCACAATTTCTCGCCTCAAATGGTCTTAAAAGTTTGGATTTGACTCTTATAAACCGTTTTATAAATTCAACAACCTCTATCTCTCCTTCTCTTCCTCTCTCAACATGATCTGTCTACGAGCAAAACAAAGCTAGCAAACAAGCAGGAGCTGGAAGCGCTTTTGGGCGTTAAAAGTGACCTTTTGTCCACCAAAGCCTTGCTTAGAAGCTCATTGAGGCGTCAACAGCAGAAATAACCGGCGAAATTTAACGCGCGTTTAGGCGAATTTAGCTGTCCGGTGTGAACGCAGCATAAGACTGGATGGACATTTAAAGGCTCAGAAAAGCTTAATTAGCTGATTAGACCATGACCTTCTAATAGGTTTATTCATATATCGTCATTAGACACTGAGTTCAGATTGTTCTTATCTGTGTGTCCGAAGAATCCAAATGAAACAGAGGCTTGATTTCTTGAGTCTTTCCACTGCTTTGACTGTCAGACTCGTCTCCATAACAAAAACCCTAAAGTATTGAACTGCTTCTTGGTGTTCTACTTTTCGGAGACATGCATACAACCATCATCATTTCCACTTCATCATCATCTTCATTTTGTGAGCTTACTTTATTTCCACTGTGTAGTTCCCTGAGCGGCCTGTAGGTGGAGTCTGTTATGACATCATCTTGGGTTTTATTCAAATTCTTTCTTGAACAAACATGACAATAGAAATGGCCCAGGGGATTGACAGGTTAATTAGCCAATCAGAGACACTCATGGGCTGCTGTGTAAAGGCCAACATGGCTGCTCCCGACGAAAAAATGCATGAAAAAATATCACATGAGACCTGAAAAACATGGAGGATTTCTGCAGAATCAGTGAGAGAGGATTTTGACGACCAATCAGCTCCTTTGTTTCTCTACGGCACGCAAAAACCCAAATCTGATTGGCCTGTACGATGTAGATTTGATCTGAACCGCAGGCGGGGGCGTGGTGACCAGACCCACCAGGCACAACTCCAGTAAAGAGCTTCTGTAGATGACATCACAGCTTTCCAAATGTCAGCAGTGAGTGGCAAAATGACTGAGGGCCAATGGAAACAAATGACTATTTTCCCTGTAAAGTTTCAAATTGGAAAAAGCAACCACAGATTGGTAATACATAAACAAGCACAACTCCTGCTGAGTTTGTGTGTGACAGAGAAAATCAGGTAAACAGTGACAGAAAAGCGTTTGTCACTGACTCCAACTTTAGAATCACACACAAACTTAGCACCTTTCTCTGCTGAAAGATGTTTGTGTGTGTGATGAGAGTTATTCATTGTGCAAGAGTAAAAATGTCTAAATCTCCAACTGTCAAACAAGCCAGTCAAACTCGCCAAACAAAAAAAGATTTTATAAATGTCTGCCAAACAACATCTCCTAGGAGGAAACACATTTGATCCGGTGTTTTGCCTTTTTCCCGATAAAAGAACCTGTATGTCTCACCTTTGAGTGGGCTTGACACTTTGATTTATGACAGTTCAAAATTGTTAGCACCACATCCAGTGAGCCAGAGTTTAGCGGAGTTTTCCTGTCGCCTGGCGCCCTCTTGTGTCGTTCACCAGAGCAGAGCTGGGCCACACTGACAGGCGTATGAAGTCAGACCAGAAGTGTGCTGGACATGTGTAGTGTCGTAGGTTGTGTTCTTAAGTCTGCTCTAATAACTATGTACTTGTCTTGAATTCTCTAAAGGTCTAATGACACAATCTGCTGATGTGATGGACCCATTCCTTTTGTATTACTTCAACAAACTCATTTAATTTAAGATTCACGTTCTGTATTAAATATTATTAGTGAAGTCATGTGAACTCAACCTATTGTCAGGCAAAAAAAAGTTCATCACAGAAGAGCAGAAATGTGACGTGTAAGTTGTTGTATTTTTCATTAGCTCTATATACAATTTAATCTACACTGTATAAACAATAACACAAGCATTATTTGTTGTATGACTTTAAAACTGCATTGATGATATTGGTGATGACCCTGGTGTGTGTGTGTGTTTCAGTGTCAGTGCTACAACGGCCTGGTGCTGTCCACAGAGAGCACTGTGGCGCTGTACGGGACAGTCACTGCTGTGCCAGAGGGAAACAGGTACACACACATGCACCGTTTTGTTTTGACCAGATGACCCATGAAGTTATTACAATGACAAGAGCGAGCGTAGTCATGGAAGAGTCTACTTATAGAGAAGCTATGTATGTGGTGTTTAAATAGCATTGTCATTTTTTTGGCATTTTGAGTGAAGACTGAGCAATTAGCAGGTTTCAGGTCAAAAATAGTCACAAACTGGCTGTGTCTCATGTCAGCTCCAGGTTCTATGTGACCTCAGTGTGTACTGTCCATTCAAAATCGAGAAACTAATGTCAGACACCTGCTGTCAGTCCAATCACACTGCTGCTCTCCTCTCTCAGCCCCTCCTTTCCCTTTTCCCCCATTACATTTCAATGAGTTTGCTGTGTTTGAAAGGTGTGTGTGGGTGGAGTTTAGGGGGTGAATCCTGACTATAAAGATAAAAATTACAAACAAATATATAGCTGCTTTATATTTTTATCAAATCTGCATTGTTTTTGAGCCACTGGGCACTGCCACATTGATTGTGATATCAATGGTTGCTTTTGGTTGTTGCCATGGTTACTCCTGCGCTTCCGTCAGTGAACAGTTCCACAGAAACACCACTGACAGTGTCCAGTTCAACCTCTTCCTCGTGATTATCTTCAGTGACACTTGTTTGGCCAGGCTTCGGCTCAAACTGACCAGATTTAACCGAAGAATTCATGTTGCTTAGTTACCCGCTACTGCCTGTTACCTTGACAACCACCAGAGGGGAGACAGACAACCATTTTTTGTCACAGATTTAAGTAAAAAAGTTTAAATAAAACTATAAATACTTCCAAGGTATTTGTCCTGTATTTACATAAGTGATGACATTAGAAGTGTTTTGGGGTCAACATGAGATTATGGTCTGGATTCGCTTTGAGAACTAATAGCAAGCTGAACTTTTTAATTCCATTTTCATTTGAAGCTGGATTACCTGATCACATGACAAAACAGGAAGTAAGCGTTGAAATCAGTCAGCTACTGTTAAGCACATTATTTACAACATTTGTGTGACTGTTGTAAAGAGCTTTTAGCAAAATAAATACAAATCATGACATTAAGGTGTAATAAATGTAGATATGTGGTAGTTAAGAATGGTTTAAAGTGTGTGTGCTTTTTTATTGTTGGTGTTAAGGTTTAAGAAGAGCGAAAAGGAGGATTGTAATTTCAGAACTCTATGCTTGTGAATAAAGAACTTATCAACATCTGAAAGGGTCTTTTTGTCAAACACACGATTTTCAGAAACAACTTGTTTCTGTGAATCTATTATACAACATGGGTGCACTGCCAGGTGACTTCTAAATACTGTATGTCACCATTTATAAACAGAAGGTGTCTTTTATAAGTAGGTTTAGTAAAGAAGGTAAAAACACTTCCATAGCATAACACTAGAGTCTGCACTGGTATGTTCTTGTGTTCTCATGTTGTCCTGTTGTCCTCGTCAGGCGCCCGGAGGACACGAGCTGCACTGTGACTTCTGGGAGCTGATCGGCCTGGCTCCAGCAGGGGCGCTGATAACCTGCTGAACGAGGAGTCGGACGTGGACGTACAGCTGAACAACAGACACATGCTGATCCGAGGAGAGAACGTGTCCAAGATCCTCAGAGTGAGGTCCAGCGTCACACAGTGCTTCAGAGATCACTTCTTCAGCCGCGGATACTACGAGGTAACAGCCGGTTACCGTAGCAACAACAGCCACAGGCATACATGTAGGCCTACAGCATATGGACAAAATGAGCATTTGGAGTAGGCACGAGATGATAATTAAATTTTGACTCACGATTATTGTTACCAAAAAAATTGCCATTAACAATATTATCACAATTTTTAAGAGTTTATGATGAGTCCCTAAACCATTAGGTACTGCCCAATAGGCATGTGTTTGAACAGCATGCTTTGTATTTGCTCATTTAATCATGGACCTTTTTGTTTTTGATCATGATTAGTGATAACAGTGTGTATCTCCTTGGAATGCTCAGATAAATGAAATGAAAGGATGGGAGGATGACCTGAAAAAGTGGTCGAACATCACCTATAGTAGCATTTTGAGCTACTTTCTCAGCTCTGTTGCGGCAGATGGCGAAGCTATGAACAATCTTAAAGCTCCGAGGCACCAGTACCTTCATAGCAATAAGGTTGGTCGGGTTTTGTTGAAAGAGGTTGGGCACAATCTAATGTATCTAAAAGCAGACGTTGAGCCAAGTCAAAGCCTCAAAGTACCTCCTCACGGACCCTGGGTTTGGGTGTCAACGTCAGGAAACGTAGAAACTGCAGGGTGTACATGTGTGGCTGGTCAAGGATTCAGTACGCTGCAGCTATTCTTTGGACGGTAAATATAGGTTGTTATGGTAGATTTTATGACAATGTATGATGTATGAGCAAGATGAAAACATTAGGGTATGTTCTAATCTGTCTATTCAACTGAAGTGTATTATTTTGATTATTTTCAATTCAGGTTGAGAATGCAGTCAGGCAGTAAAGACAGGGTCATCGTGCACTGATGTCCAGAGAAAGTGGAATGCAGGCACAAAAAAGAATCAGTGCGTATACATGCAGCTCATAAACCGTTTAAAAACTGAATATTAGCAATAAACCGATTGCGCTCGGTCATGTAAACACCTGCAAAAACCCAAATGTCATATTCGTTATTAAAAACCGAATATGAGCCTGGCTTATTCCTTTCCAACCCGAATATCTGCTCATGTAGACGCCACTCGGAATATTCCGATGTAAAAGGAATATTCAGGACTCGTGATGTGCTCCTCGCTTATGAACTAAACACAAACTGCCGAAACAAACACGGAAACGCAGCAAAGAGAGACACAGGGTTGGTTAGAATGGTTTGTTTTCATGTTTAAGCTCTGAACAGATTATAACGCTACGAAAGTGCAAAAGATTAAAAGCCTGTGTATTTCTGGCTTTCGGCTGTTTGTGGTTTACTTTCCTCTGAAGATGTGGTAAAACTAAACAGTTTAAGCTGTTCTGGCGTTGTGTCTTTCAGTCTAAACACCTTTCATTCTCACAAAGTAGCGTAAGCCAGCCACAGCAAAACAAGAGTGTCTTACCTGTGTTGTAGAGGAGGAGACACGCAAAGCAGAACTTCCAACGCGTCTCCGGGTGTTGAAGATTTGTATATCCATTAAAACTCGTTTGTTCAGAAGAAAAATAAGTTAAGCACTCCAAACGATATTCCACCGTGAACGTGCAGGACTGCTCCCCAAGTGTCTCCGCAGCGTTAAAGCGAGCTGTCCTCGTGTTTGTGTCCAGTTGTAGACTATCTGTGTTGTCCCCGCGCTGGTCCTCGGTCCACGCTGTGTTTGTATCAGGAGATCTGTGTTTTCGTCTCGCGCTCCGGGTCCGTCTTCAGCACTATGTAGCCTCTCCTCGGCCCGGGACTCGCACGGGCTCTTCTGTCGCTGCTCTCGTAGTTGTGCCATTTTGTGAACGTCGGAGAATTAAATGAGACACGCTTCTAAAGTTTGTTTACACCGCTAAAGCTAATAAAACCGCCAACTCTCAATCGAAACAAAAGCGCAGTGACACTTCCGTAGTACTGTACCGGAAGTTGCGCCATAACCGTTTTACATCAGCGGCCCCCATAAGGTGGATATGATTGTATGTGCATGAAGCCAGTCTGAAAGTATATTGAAAGAATATTGTGCTTGTCCTGCTGCAGATCACTCCTCCACCCTGGTGCAGACACAGGTGGAGGGGGGCTCCACTCTGTTTGGGCTCAATTAATTACTTTGGATGAGACAGGCCCCTACCTGACCCAGTTCCTCTCAGCTCTACCTGAGACCTGCAATCCCAGCGCTGGAGACACCTTCTGCATCGCACAGTCCTACCGCGCCGAGCAGTCCCGCACACGCAGACACCTGTCAGAGTGTAGGTCCCGCACACTACACACAGACACCTGTCAGAGTGAGTGTCCCGCACTCCACACACAGACACCTGTCAGTTGAGTGTCCGCACCACACAGTGAAGTTGTGTATGTTCCGACCACACCTGTTGCAGAGTGAGTTCCCGCACACACAGATACTGGTCAGAGTGAGTGTCCCACACACACAACACCTGTCAAGTGATGTGTCCCGCACCACACAGACACCTGTCAGAGTGAGTGTCCCATACACAACACATAATCTCACCTGTGCAGAGTTGCGTGTTCCACCACACACGCGGACACCTGTCAGAGTGAGGTCCCACACACACCACACACGACGCAGACACCTGTCAGAGTGTATGTGTTCCCACACACACACGCAGACACCTGTCAGAGTTAGAGTGTTCCCACACACACCAACACCGTCAGAGTGAGTGTCCACACACACACGCAGACAGCTTTCTCATGTGTGAGTGTTGTCCCATCCACACACCCAACACTGTCAGATATGTTGAGTTGTTCCCACACACACACGCAGAAGCATCCTGTCAGAGTGAGTGTGCCAGCACACACAACACCTGTTCATGAGTTGGAGTGTCCCACAACACACGACGCAGATCACCTTGTCAGAGTGCAGTGTCCCACAACACTACAACATGATCCTTTCTAGATGGTTGAATAGTACCACATGCACATACGCTCAAATCTCAGAGTGAGTGTTCCCTACCACACACTCAACACCTGTTCAGAGTGAGTTGTTTCCCACACACACACGCAGATAACCTGGTTCAGATCGTTGAGGTCCGCTCACAGACCAAAAGACACCTGTCTATGAGATTGAGTGATCCCGCAACACACATACGTTGTCCTTTATTATAATATGTAGGGGTCACAGACTAGGACAGCCTTGTGGGAACGTTCCCTTTTCTGCTGCTGGATTGGCTCAGGCAAGAAAGCTGTTGTCAGCTGTTTTAATTGTGTGTGTGTGTGTGTGATGGTCAGTTTTAGTGTTGGTTTTATTGATTTAACACACACACACACCAACGTGTCAGTTAATCCATATTTTAGTGACACATGACATTAGAACATGCTCTGTGGGAACGTCCCTTTCTGCGGTTCTGACCGGGAGCCAAAAAATATTTAGGTCTCTAAAATTCCTTAAGCAGTTATTTTGAATTCTAAAAAACATTTCTTCCATTAAAACTTCTGGGACATTTCAGGAGATAGAGATAGTTATGCAGACCCAACCATGTACACTTGGTGATTGAATGAATTTTTATGGAATAAGGACACACAAAAATGAATAAAACTAAATCTTTTATTACATATAATGTGAGATATACTAATTATATTTAAACTGTTTTTTTAGAGCTGTGATTCGATTCTTTACATTATATTTCACTGGCTAACCCAATCCTCCGTTTGACGCGTGACTTCTTCAAGCGAAGAGCAGACTTGTGTGAAGTACTTATCACTAGTTCTGCTTTGCCGGAACTCCAGAGTTATATAAGTGCAGTCATAGTGCTTTTTCCACGCGCTTTGACCTCTCCTTTGGTCCACGTGTCTTCCTTTTTCGGATCTGTCCTCGGCTAGTGAAGTGGGTGGTGTTGCTGTGGACGGATCCTCCTTGCGTGACAATCTTTGGGTCCGTCTTGCTAACGTTAAGATAAGTTGGATAGTTTCATTTGTATCTTAGGCTGGGATGTTTCATTTGTCTCGGTGCTAAGGCTCATTTCTCGCAGTATCCAGATCCTCTTCTATGTTCTGTTCTCTGCCTCGTCATCTCACTGTCTGGATGGGCATGATCATGTCAAAAGTAAAGAAACAGGCTTCAGTCAAGCCGACATGTACGTACTTTATGTATGTCTTCACCTGT